>JAJDFE020000127.1:0-67017 GCA_021527465.2 Geoglossum glabrum
TCTGTATTTACTTCTACATCCTCCGTTCTGCCCTGTGTGTGCTCCGTACGCCGACAGGCGTGATTAATGGCTCGCGGCGAAAGAGGGTTGAAGCCTGAAACATGTCAACCCAGCTCTCTGACTGGCCGCCTGATTAGTGCGAGTAACTAGTGGGTAATGCACCTGGAGATCAGACCTCATTTACAACTACATACTCCGTCCTCTAGTGCCCCGCCCGTTTCTTCTTCCCGGTGCAGCCAGTCAGCACAAGGCGGGTTGACACTGACGTGTGCCGGGGTTGGGCCGGGATCTGATGCTTTATGCCAGGAACCACAGAAGCGGCCCCTGAGCATTGTGCCCAATGGGACTGCTGCTCGAGATGCCATCTTGGTGTTGTCGTGTGCAACTGGTCTGTTGAGCTGTGCTCTTTGCTTTGTGCATCCCGGTTCGCAGCCCCTTGTTACCAACCAACTCTCTCGTTTGATCCCATCCGCTCTCGTCACCTTCCGCCTATTGCAATTTGCTGGCCCCGGTGTCGTGGGGAGGCTGCTCCGTACTCTGTGCTCCGTATGGCTCGGGGCATCGCGTGGTGGGTTCTAGCGTCGAAAGGCCCGTAGTGCCCAGCCGTGCAGGAACAAGGTATCTCGGTTCCCTATCACAGTGCAGCTCCCTAGTGGCACTAGCTGGCGGAGAGGGACACCCGTAGTAGGTTATTGACAAAGTCTGGGCACCATACCGCATATTCCGCCTTCTCCTGAACCCGTTCTTCAAATCCACCGCCCTGTGCAAGTTCCTCTTCTTCCTCGTCCTTTTCCTTCTGCTGCAGTGCGCCCTGCTCGTCTGTTGCACCGTCCTTCCTTGACCTGCTTTCTGATCTCTGCAGCAGCTGTCTGCAGTGCATTAGATTCCGATTGACCGCAGCAGTTCCGGGGTAACCGTTTTTTTCCCTTCTTCGAATATTGCAGCCTGTCTCGACAGTTCTTACCTTCCAACTCTTCTTCGAGGTCGATCCATCGAATATTCACTTTGGGACTCTCCGGTAAATCCAATTGCATCCCGGCGTCTGGGTATTCTGTAGCAAGCTCGAAGGCACTACAAACCGAAAACCAATTGCATTCTACAGACTTTCCAGTTAAAACATTGGGACACAGATATGGCGCCGTCACTGAATACCCACCCGTCGTTCGTGCGGCCCCGAACTGGTGATCGGCCTCCGACTCGTGATCAAGGCGAAGGACCTCTCCCAATCCCTAGCAGGACATCGTCATTGCACTCGAGAATCACTCAACCAATTCCCTCTACACTCACGGTGAAATCAACCCAACGGACCCCGAAAACGCTCACCCATGCGTATCTAGTATGCGGTGTTGGACGGGAGCCTTCCCAATGGGTAAAAGCACCGGCACCCGCTCAAGGAAAAATTCAGCACATGAAAGGAGCTGTTGGACAATTTTGGTTGCCGGAAATACTTGGAAGTAGTCCGCGATTGGAGCAGGACAACGAGATCGCGCGTGCTTTACACGCTGCTATGGGCGTAAGTTACCCCTACCTGTTTAAATTCAGCGAAATATGGGTGTCTGATTTTTGGAAACGATAGGCTTGCTTTCCCCACGATGTAGAAATTTGCACCGGAAAGGCTCAGCCACATTGCGTTCACCACTCCTTCGTTCTTCAACAGGATTCGTCACACACGCTCTACGGAATTGCCCTCAGGGTTTGGTCTCGAGCAGATGAAAAGCGCGCTGAAACGATTCGCGATCTGCGGAAGCGGACCGAGCAGGATTACTATGACACCCCTGATGAAACTTACTGGATTCCATATTGCTTAAGCTTTCTCTCGAGGTATCCTCTCTACAATTTGCTAGGGGACTATTTGCGGGGTATGTGGATTCACTGGAACAAGGCTACGAACCTCTTTCATGCCGAGGAGGTTTCAAGGATTCTTAGTTTCCCGGCTCCTCGATTGAACGATTTGGTTCGAATTGACATGAAAGACTATGCGTTGTGTTACCAGTTCCCATCCTCGCCGACTGGATTCCAGAACTTCGCCATGTGGCCGCTCTTTACTTGCCTTTCTGTCCCCAATATTGTTGGTGTCATTGAGGCGGCTCTTTCCCCGACGAGACGCATCATCTTTGTTAGTCACTATCCGGCAATGCTCACAGTTGCTGCTGAGACCATCAGATATTGTGTCCGAGTCTATGAATGGAGCGGGCTTTATGTCCCTGTGGTCCATGCAAGGCATGCGAAGGAATTAGTTCAGGAACCTGGCCCATATATCCTCGGAATAACTGCTGAATGCCGCTCCCTCTTTACCGCCCCAAGTGACGCCTTGGTTGTCGACTTAGACCGGAATTTTGTTCTCACCTCCAGTCCGCCGACAGCTTTGACCGCTGGGCAACGGACCAAGATGATTACGCGTCTGACTCAAGCTTTGAATGGGGATGTTACCCCTTCGGGTGTACCCCAACATTTGCGATCTGCATATGGCGGGGGAAAGTTGATTCCCGCTGGCCAGATTATCGTTATGAGAGGAGAAGTTGAGAGTATCCAGGATCCAGAATGGTGGAACCAGGACACTCTCATGGCTGTCATGGACCATGTTTGCGAGAAGATGGTAAGCTCGACTGATTGCATCTAGTCTTAGTCTCCTTTGTTGCTAACAGTTAGCTCTTTAGGGACGCAACACTGGTGTCAAGGCTATCTTTGGTGGCGCTGTAAAGAAGCCGTTGATGACTAAGGTATCCATGAGACACCTCAACGAACTTGTCCGTGAGAGGAATCAATACTCTAGAGATGCCCTTGAAGCCTGGCAGGATTTCATCAATCTGAAGGGGAGGATGGATACCGAGCTTAGTAAGGTCACAAAGAGAAATAACTTCCTTGTTGAGGAACTGGAGAGCTGGAAGCAACAAGTAAATCTCAATTTGGTAGTCTTTCTGGAACATCACTAACGAGCTTGCTTAGTTTCTCAAATTCCAAGCTTTCGCTGAACAGCTTACTAAGGAGACTCAAGACCTTAAGGTTAAGATTGAGAATCACAAACGCGAGAACCGTCGCCTTACTGCTCTCATTGATCAGCAGAAGGACGATGCTGCACGTCTCACGGTTCGCCTCTCTGGCACAGAGAAGCAACGTGATGATGCCCTAGAGGCCCTCGTTCTTCAGCAAGAAATTGCCGAAGAGCTTGAGCGCGAGAGAAAGCGCAACAAGAAGGATCTTGCTGCTCTCCAGCATACTGTCGCTACCCTTACTCGGCAGAGAGACGAGTCGCAGCGAGTGGTCCTGCACTTGCGCAGCTTGATTGATGGCCAGGCTCACCATATGGAGCACATCGTCCGGTCGCTTTCACAAGCACCGGAGCTGTCCGAGTATATGGAAGAAGGCTTTGACGATGTCCTAGAGGAAGAGGAGATCGAGGTTGACAAGGCTGAAGTTGGTACCATCACAGGTGTCAAGGGTCTTACTCCAGATTCTCGCTCTCCGTCAAGGTCATATAGCAGAGCTAGTACTATCGGTGGTAGGCCTCTGGATGGCGAAGACGTTTCCCCTGAGATGGAGAGTCGTTTTTTCAATAATCCCCTCTCCGCCAAAAGATACTCTCAACTTAGCGTTGCTGATGTTGCGGATCGCCATCTGCGAGACAAGACGGATGCTATTGCTGATATTATCCGAAACATCTCCGAGCAGTGTGCTGCTGCCGTCGAGGGCTTGCATCTTGCACAGGATGCTGACAATGACGATTATACCGATAGCAAGCGTCGTAGCCTTCTCTCCCCATCTGAGGATGGCGAACACCATGACCACTCGGAGCATACCGAGATGAGTGGTGATGACAATGATAACTCAGGTTTTCTAAATCCGCACGACAACTCATCTATCCCACCGACGCCAGACCTTGTTCACAGATCCTCGACCTCCATGTCGATGGCATCTGCTTCCACATCACCTGACCGACACTCTCAACAATACTCGGACGTGGACGTTCCAACAAAGATTGTTGAAGATGATGACGAGCAACATGAGGAGGCTGCAGACGAATCTCATGAGCACGGGGTTATCAGCAAACAGCACAGTGACTCGCTCATCCGCAGACCAGCCGGGGCTAGAATCTCTGCCCTGGGCCAGGTTGGAATGTGAGGGGTTCCAGAATAGGAGCCTGGGCTTGGCGCCTGTTCGACGTTTTTATATTTTATTTTTTAATTGCATTTAGACGGCGAAATTGAGCTTTCCCCCATTCTCACCATGTCTTTCCATACACGAGCTCGGGCCCTCTCTATCTCTTATGTCTATTTCTTTGTCTATGCTATTCATTTTTGCAGCTCGCTGGGACTGAGTGTCCGCTTGAAGCTTGTGCAATTGTACCTATGTCTTTTTTTCCGTATTCGTATATCCCCTATGTCTCAGTATATTTTCATTTCGAGTGGATGAATCTGCAAGATTGATAGTTCCGCCATTTCCCTCCGAAACCTCACGCTTGTTTTGATAGCCGCTTGTTCCTTTGTCACTTCATCATGTGGTGGCACCTTTAATGGTACTTCTGATCTCGAGTCTGCCAGTCTCCTTAGGCTAGATATGACTGCGATTTAATAGACCACCACAACGACTCTCACAATGTGTGTATGTTGTCTGCTACCTTCTATCCTGTCGCTCTCAGAAACACGTTAAATTTGAGACATGATGTGCGTCTGAATTATAGGTTTCTATGAGTAATACGCGCTAGACTTCGTTTGAGCTCAGAACACGTGCCGAGACTGAGCGGCGAGCTCCAGACTGACTAATGCGCATTCCGGAAGTGCTGATTGCTTACCGTCAACACCGTCTGGTTGTCAATGGTATTTGTGGGCGGTATTGTGCACTCTGCCCGGGTCTGCTCGTGCTGTTGTGGGCTGTGTTGCGGTATCGTAGGCAGAGCACGCCCGTCTGCTGCGTGTTCCTTAGCGCCGGCAATCGGAAAAACGGTAGAGCTGTGCTATGTATACATTCCTTGCCCGCTCGGAGTTGGTTAGAGCGGTAAAGCAGAGTGTTGTGTGGAGTAGATGCCTGGTCGTCACTTGTACTTAAAGGTACGGAGCACAGTACTTCGTAGAGCCGAAGTCACTCGGTCGCCTGGCAGCGTGACGTTAGGCTTTGTTTCTCACTCCGCGCTCAGTCTGGAATGCTGCTATTCGGATTCACTCACCGTCCGCGACATATCCAGCTTTCCTAAACCCCACTCTGGCCGCCTGAGATAGCCGGCGCTGGCCTTTGCGAGATTGGGGCTCTGGCGGCATTGTGCAACAGCAGGCACATGGACCGAGAGGTCTGGCTTGGTGAATCCATCCAACGATTTGATGCGGTACAGCCGCGTTTGACTGCAGACAGTGTAGCCTAGTGGGCTGTGTCCTCACAGGCTCTGTGCAACCCTACCCTTCAAACACTTCCTTTGCCACGAAAAGGGAAAAGCAATATTCTCCCGCTCAATCGGAACCGCTTTGCTCGACGCAAAAGTTCTGCTCCTTATGACACTATGACACAGCTCTTTGGATCGTCGTCGAATTCGTCGGCACCGCTCCAGACGGAGAAGCGAAACTTCTCTGGTTTCTCCATGTCGTCCAGCAAGAATGCCAATGGCTCCTCGTCAAATAATCACTTTCCGCAGAAACTCAAGAACTTCTTCCGCATCAACAGCCTGAGCAGCAGCAATAGCCACGGTGGCGACGGCTCGACGGGCTCAACGAAATTGGACACGAAGTCGCCCTACCGTCAGTCTCGTTTTCTCGGAAACATTGGTCGGTCTCGCTCGCCCACTGTGGCCAGTGAAGGCGGCCCGCTCGATGAAGGAATATCTCCTACCGCTCATGCGAATCCATATTTCGCGCACCAAGGCCCGCCTGCGATAAGGCATCACAACGAAGGCAGTGTTCCATCGTCTCCGACGGACACGCCAATTGGGCCAAAGGCAGATGGAGATGCTAGTGCTAACGACCAAGCTACCGTTGCTGGCAAGGAGGAGCTAGCTCGAAAACTACGCCGCGTGGCATCTGCACCGAATGCACAAGGTCTTTTTGATAAGGGCAGATCGAACGATAGGCCTAAAACCGCGGAACTGGGGAAAGAGCCGCTGCTGCACAATGATAGCTCGTCTACGTTAGGTATCGTTGAGAAGACTGATGGAAACCTTCTGCCTATTCCAGCGGTCGATGGTGTCCCTTCGGCCGGCCAGATTAGAAATGCTGTGGCATTTAGGAGGACCTATAGCTCGAACTCAATCAAAGTTCGTAATGTGGAGGTGGGACCAAGCAGCTTCGATAAGATAAAGTTGATTGGGAAGGGAGACGTGGGGAAGGTCTACCTTGTCCGTGAGAAGAAATCTAGCCGGCTATATGCTATGAAAGGTGGGCGGGCCTTTTTTTGACAGTTCCCTCATTTAGAGCAGGCACTGATTTACTCTAGTTCTGAGCAAAAAGGAGATGATTAAGCGGAACAAGATCAAACGAGCTCTGGCGGAGCAGGAAATCCTTGCTACGAGCAATCATCCCTTTATCGTGACTCTGTACCACTCTTTCCAGTCTGAGGATCACCTATATCTATGCATGGAATACTGCAGCGGTGGGGAGTTTTTTAGAGGTACGTAGTTGTAGCTTATCTATGTTTTTAGAGGTGGCTACTGATGTGACTAGCGCTTCAAACCCGGCCCGGAAAGTGTATACCAGAAGACGATGCAAGATTCTACGCTGGTGAAGTAACGGCGGCACTAGAGTATTTGCATCTGATGGGGTTTATTTATAGAGATCTGAAACCGGAGAGTAAGGCGTAATTTTCTAAGGTTTCGGGCATTGGTTCTTACGATACCTAGATATTCTGCTGCACCAATCTGGTCACATTATGTTATCAGACTTCGATCTTTCGAAACAGTCAGACCCAGGCGGTGCTCCGACGATGATCGTCTCTCGCGGTGGTGCTTCGCAACACTCGTTGCCTACCATTGACACGAAATCCTGCATAGCGAATTTCCGCACAAATTCGTTTGTTGGCACTGAAGAGTACATTGCACCGGAGGTAATAAAGGGTTGCGGTCACACGAGCGCAGTCGACTGGTGGACGTTAGGCATCCTGAGCTATGAGATGTTATTTGGAACAACTCCCTTCAAAGGGAAAAACCGTAACGCTACGTTTGCGAATATCTTGCGGGATGATGTCTCATTCCCTGAGAATGTAGGCGCACCACAAGTGTCAAAGTAAGTTTCATCCCGCTCGGTCACACCCCTTTGTACTAATATATCAATAGCCTCTGCAAATCCCTCATTCGCAAACTCTTAACTAAGGACGAAAATCGTCGTTTAGGATCTCGTGCAGGTGCCTCAGATGTCAAATCTCACCCTTTTTTTCGTAACACACAGTGGGCTTTACTGCGGCATATGAAACCACCTATGATTCCTAACCAGGGGAGAGGGATCGATACCGTCAATTTTCGTAATGTGAAGGAGAGTGAGAGCGTGGAGATAGGAGCCGTGAGGACGAAGGCTATTCCGGTGGACCCAAATCCGGATACTCCTGGAGAGAAGGCTGTGGATCCATTCGAGGATTTTAACAGCGTGACATTACATCATGATGGAGAGGAGCATCACCATCAGCATGAAATCCATGGTGGAAATGTAAATGGGAGGTAGGACATGAAGTGAGCGAGAATGGTTATGATTGAAATGAATTGGAAAGGCTGTGTGGCATGTTCTTCTATACTCTGGCGTTTAGGTTTCCCGTCTATCACTGTTGAGCCCGGTCCCATCCGTCATTGGGTCAACGTATGGGCAAACGATCCCGTGTTCATGGACCCAGACGCAAATCTGCACGTCCAGTACAAGCCGACGTTTCTCGACTTCACCCCCCTTTGGGTCAAGACACCTAAGAAGGTTTACTTCCCTGGTATTGCTATTCCATATTCCATTAGGCTAGGCTTTCGCAACACTATAAGGGATTTGCATTTGGCGTATTGTCCGCATTGCTTTTAATTTAGTTGTTTTATCTCCTCTTTTGTTATTTTTTTCTCCTGGGACATCTGTAGCGCGAAACAAGACATTTTTTCTTTTGCTCCCTCGCCGCAGATGGGCGGGGTTTGTGCGTATTGAGGAGCGGTAGGTTGGGCGAGGTAGGGGTTGCTTGGCTTCGGAATGGGGGAACGGGTGTTCTGATATTGAGGGGGCATAGTACCCCCAGAAACAGGATTATATGTTGCTTGGGATGGGGTTGGAGTGACGTGAAATGCCCTGCGATACGGGAGAGATCCTTATGATAGTTTTGTAAATCCGGTGGTGTTCTCTCCTGGTCCGCCAAGACCGAAACACGAAAGTCGCGTTTAAAGTCTCCCCCACATCAACAAAACACCCATCTCAGGGATTCTCTCTCCTGTTGCCAATAGCCTGGGAAACCAATAAACCACTACACAAAGCGAACCCAAATTGGGCACCAAAACAAAAATACTCCCAGTCAAAAAAGACAACACTCCCCCAAATGTCCACCTTTGACACCACAACCCACGCCCCCTCCCCCCCACCGACCCACGACACCCTCACCCCACTCGAACAAGAGATCCTCGACGAATACGCCCGACTCCTCGGGAACATGAACAAGGTTACCCTCCCCTCTCCGAAAGAATAAAAAACAATTAGATACCCAATTCCCAGACGCAGATACTAACGCCGACAAACTAGCTATCAACGACGCTAAACGACCTGGCTGACTCGCCCACGGCTCAGGTCCTCGATTCGCTGAGGGGCCTGGAGCGCAAAATGGGGCTGGTGTTTACCTTGCTGAAGGCGAGTGTTTATTCGATTGTTTTGCAGACGCAGATTAGGCAGGAGGAAGGGGGGGGGGGATGAGGGGAGGTAGGAGGGAGAGAGGAGTGTGGGTGGGGGAGTTGGCGTTTTGCTCTTTTGGGGGATTGTGTGCTATGGGGAAAATGATAAGGGGGAGTCTCCCGGGGTCTGTCTGCGTGAATGCGTAATTTTTAACTGTACTGGTACATATGCTATTATGCTATGCGTCTAACTTATCACCCATTCGATGTTGTATGTATATAGAAAAATGAGGAAAATAAGGAAAATATCCGTTTATCTATACCAGCCCACCGTAGTACACTTTCCGCACATCTACCATCTTTAGACCTCTCGCTCGAGCAATGTCCTCTGTTGAGTTGTGTTAGTGTATATTATTATAGGTAGAGGGAGAAAATGAACCTTACCGGGAAGTCGTTGATTTTTGAGCGCCTGGAAGGCAGCTTTTATTGTGTTCATGGGATTCCGGGATCGTGATGAGCGTGCCGCAAGATCTGTGATTCCCGCCAGTCGGCACATTTCGAAGATGTATTGTTGGCAACGGACGCCGAAGCCTGATCGTATGTTAGGTTGTAGCCAATTTAATATGGATAAAGCGGAGTCGGGCTTACCAGGGGGTCGGGTCATCAGCTTCAGCTCCACAGCGCCAACTTTGCCCTTGACCTCCCCATATATCGTCCGGTTTTCATAACGGATAATAGGCTCTAAAGCTCGGATGGCCCGAATCTCAGACTGTTTCCGCGCGTCTTCAGGTTCTGCTGCCTTGCCCTCCCCGATTCCTAACAGCCCGTTTCCGTTACCGGCGACTGATAGATAATACCATGACCTGATCTTGCCCATCCGTGTCTGATTTACTACTGTATGAGTGACAAGGGTCTTGGTACGAATTTTTTTCAAGTCCTTTTTCGTGAATCCTGTCTGCTGCATCAATCTGAGAAGGTTGGGATCGTCTTCCCTGCCTTCCTTAGCATACCGTAGCTCTGGGTCATCGATTACGGGTAGTTTGGGCGCTAATGCGCTGACTGGGGCTTTCTCAGCCATTTCATCGCCGACGGTGAGGCGGCGGTTGTCCATGAACTTCATGTAATCGAGTCGCGATGGCTCCTGGGGAAGGTTCTTTACCCAATGGGCAAAGTCTTTAGTGATTTCGTCGTCGTTCTTCAACCTCAGATTTGGGTCATAGTTGCTCTCCGGGTTGCGGATGGCCTTGTCGATGACAGGTCTGATGGTGGAGAGGTCGTCTAGGTAGTTGAGCATGAATGGGTCCTGGCGGAGCTCGCCCTGACAGAGGAGGTCTTCCGGGTCGATGGCTTGCTCTCCGGCCTCGATAGCCTTTAGTTGCTCAGGAGAGTAGCGTTTTGCGAGCTCGATTTTCTCAACCTCCGAGTAGGATTGGAAGCGCTCACGGGAGGGGGGGAGCTGCACCATATCTTCGGATTTGGCATTGGAGCTTCGTGCTTTCCGGCGAGCGAAGTGTGAGAGAGATGAGTGGAATGGCCGAGACTTAAAGGAAGTAGGTTTTGCGTGTGTAGGCCTTAAGAAAAGACACCGAACCGGCCTCGCGACGCTCATTTCTGGCGTCTGGGACTGGTCCCTCAATTGCCCGGTATATAGCAACGAGGTGTCTCTCGTTGGCGGACAGTCTCGAGAAAGGAAAACCGACACGTGACCTTGAAACCGGATGGATATGCGAATAACCTCTGGCCTTCTGAACCTCCCATGTTCAGGTCACCGATTCTACGGTTTGTTCGCGCGTACTCGAAGCAAATCTCAGGGAACCTTTTTGAAATCTTGAATCCTCCGGGTATGAGTGCCACTATCATCCCAGAAGGTAGTTCAACTCTGGGGTTCAACAATCGGCTACGAAGGAATGGACGTCCTGCTAAAAAACGAAAGATCCAGGAGAAGACTATTAAAGAGGGCTCCTCGGAGGAAATCCTCTTGGTCGATATAAAAAATCTTTTGGCAGCGCAGACGTTGGAAGACTCCGAGGGACCAAAACCGGTAGACAATCTACCTGAACCTTTCACGGAAATCGACCTTACTATCACTGAGCTCTCCTCCACTGGCGATGGCCTAGCTATTGTCCCTTCATCTTCCCATGTCTGCGTTGTCCCATTTGCCATCCCCGGAGACCGCGTAACAGCAAAAGTTATCCGGCACGTCGGGGGGGATTACTCTATATCTGATTTTGTTAAAGTCCTCGAGCCCTCTCCGCTGCGTGACGACTCAAGGGTCAAGTGCTCCTACTTCGCTACCTGTGGTGGCTGTCAATTCCAGATGCTGGACTACAACGTCCAGCTAGCATACAAGAAACGCTTTGTGGAAAAAGCCTTCAAAAACTTCTCTGGACTCAATCCGGAGCTTGTACCACCGGTTGGCGATACTATCGGCTCGCCGCTACAGTATGGGTATCGCACAAAGCTGACACCTCATTTCGATGGCCCGCCCGGCTGGAAGCGGCAGAAGAGGGTATTTGAATCGGTGCCACCGATTGGCTTTATGAAAAAGGGTATGAGAAAAACAATTGATATTGAGGATTGTCCCATTGGGACCGATTCTGTTAGGGAAGGAATGAAGAGAGCGAGGATTAGAGTGACCGAGAATATCAAGTCTTATAAAAAGGGTGCTACCCTGTTGCTGAGAGAGAGTACGAAGAGAATCCCGAAGTCTCAATCCCCGACCACCCCAACTGGTGATTCGGAGGAGCTTAGTGGTGATTCACACGCATTATCAAAGGATTACGGAGACTACATGGAGGAGAAGACCTGCATCACAAACTCCACAGAGACTTCAGTGGAGTATGTTGATGGCTTCATACTTGAGAACCCTGCAGGTCTGTGCTTGCCTGCCTTCCACCTTTATTTCCCTAGCTACCTGTGGCCTATCTAGATTCTAGAGGAAAATGAAGCATAACACTAACACGTCCCTCAATAGGTGCTTTCTTCCAAAACAATAATTCCATCCTCCCAACCTTCACCGACTATGTACGCCGTAACCTCCACCCACCGCCAGATTCTTCTAGCTCCTCGGGTCCGAAAGGGGGAATCAACTACCTTGTTGATGCCTACTGCGGTTCTGGCCTTTTCACAATAACCTGCTCTGGACCCTTTACGCAAACTACTGGCATAGATATCTCTTCGGACAGCATCTCCTTTGCCCGCCGCAACGCAGTCTTGAACTCTCTCCCTCCAACGAAAGCCGCATTTATCGCCGCTGATGCACCCGCTCTCTTTGCAAATATCACTTTCCCAGCCGCTGAGACTGCTCTCGTTATCGACCCTCCTCGGAAGGGATGTGACGAGGGGTTCCTGAAACAATTGGTCGCGTATAGTCCTAGGAGGATTGTTTACGTGAGTTGCAACGTGCATACGCAGGCTAGGGATGTGGGATTTATTATGAGGGAGGATGAAGCTTATATACTAGAGAGCGTGAGAGGGTTTGATTTTTTCCCGCAGACGGGACATGTGGAAAGCGTTGCTGTATTGAAAAGGAGGGATGATGGTACAGAGAACCGTGCCAGGGTTGGCACAGGAGAAGAGTGTAGCGATACTAAGCCATAGTGCAACGAAGGTGCTGACCTCTGTACTTGAATGATCCATAGTCACCGCGCCCCTATACATGATTTGGGTTTATCGCACCGACTTAACTTTCTAACTATGGCAACGATACATCTGCCGCTTGCCCCAAGATATTTTAAACTGCTAGGGTCTCTGCTCCGCATCAAGTCCACAAAAAGGGAGATCATCTGAACATCTGGTACGCCCATGGAGCTTCACTGACCGCCCGGTCCGCCAAGGAGAGCAAATCTCCTCACAATGCTGGGTCCTATCTCGTCATACTCTGCCTTTGTATGGCAGTAACTCCGAAACTCCGGTGTTTGCCCCAGCAGTGACCCTCCAAACCATGGACCATGTCTTTGTCTCTTGTGAGTCACCACCTGTACTTCCAACCCGCCAGACTTTGCACCCCCTGATCGCTCCTCAGATTTTTTTATGCGCGCATCAACTAGATGGCGGATGTCACGCTGCAAGCGGCGGCCGAAATCTTTGTACAATGTGCTACCGCCGGAAAGCACGATGTTCTTGTAGAGTCCGCGACGCACATCAATTGGAGAACTTTGGATGACTCCGTCAACGACGATAGGAAGTGGGGTGAGAAAATCAGACGAGTAGATTTCTGGGTTAAAGAAGATCTCAGGTGCAAGAAAGCGTTCGTATCCGACATCAACGGTAACAGTACGACCATTTGATTGCACAACGTTATATTTGCCAAAGCGCTCCGGCTCGCGGTCGAACCTTGAAAACTCTTTGACAATGTCAGGGCACACATAGCAAAACTCCTCTTTGACTCGCTCTGCCGTTTTTAAGCTGCTGTCGGGCTCGCCTCGGTCTCGCAACAGACTTTGTACAAAATAGGTAATGTCGCGACCCGCGATTGGAATACTCTTAATAGAGGAACCGATGACATAGCCTTCCGCGACAGGAATAACGTGCGTGACTCCATCGCCGGAGTCAATTACAGTTCCAGTAAGGGAACGGTCAGAGACTTTGGACGAGGTCCAGGAGGCAGCGAGGGCTAGCACAGCCTGTACAGCAATATATAGCCCAGCGCAATTGAACGACTCAAACATTATTTCCGCAGTATTCTCGCGATTTTCGGGGGGGTTAAGCGGCTATAGGATCCCGATGGCAGTTGTTAGCTAAGGAGCCAGCCACACCAGATATGTTTAGGGAGACAGACAGGTTCAGTAAGGAGAAAATAATGATCCTCTGGTTCGACACGGAGGTACTTGAAAATGGAGTTTGACCAGAATCGCTCCATGTGATCCTATATTGGTAAGCACACACAAAGTTAGGCTAGAGGGGGGAAAATACCCAGTTCTCTATTTGTCCATGTCTTATGGGGTAATGGATTCCATATCCTAAGCCAAATATTAGCAAAGCATACTATTCAGTGCCGATATGCGAGCCGAGACAACATCCTAAACTCCCCTCCCAGAAGCACATACCAGGGCCGCCAGCAGCGGTTAATGCTTCGTCTCCGATAAAGAAGTCTAGGTCCTCAGTTCCACGTTTGCCAGACAAGTGTCCGCCAGGACCAGCACCACCAGTCAGGTACGAAGGCTTGTTGGCTACAGCCGGCCGACCAGAACCTGTCCCAGCACTTCCTCCGCCGGCACCCTTTGTTGCGATAGCAGTTGGGAATACGAAGGACGGAGAGTCATTGCCCGCGAACCCTTAACATTAACCATACTGTTAGGACCACTCAGAACCTAGTTGCGAGTGTATGATAACATACCTAACTTAGAAAAGCCGGTGCCACTACCGTATAACTGTGGTTAGTGATGGTGCTTGAACCGGCGGGCATTTCCAAACACTGCTATGCGCATCGCGGGGTCAGCGGACTCACTTGTCCATGACAACGGCCGGTGTTTGCGGTGCCATCTTCGCTCCACTTCCGCTCACAGCTTAATCATTAATTGCGAATGGGCTC
Source organism: Geoglossum glabrum (assembly GCA_021527465.2). Taxonomy (NCBI): domain Eukaryota; kingdom Fungi; phylum Ascomycota; class Geoglossomycetes; order Geoglossales; family Geoglossaceae; genus Geoglossum; species Geoglossum glabrum. Next base: position 14,289 of record JAJDFE020000127.1, read on the forward strand.
GAGTCGCCAGCCTCTGGAACAGTGGCTGTATTTCTATTCCCCCGCGGTTGTCGCAGGCTATCACTGTTCTGGTCTACAGAGATGACGGATAGAATGTGGGATTCGGCGGTGCCTTTTCGTAGGCCAATCAAGGTGCCGCGCAGACGCAGACGCGCGGCTAGCTTATCGATAAACCACAAAGACTCGTCTCGGGAGATCTATGTGGATACAGACAAAGGCAATGACAATCGACTGTCGTTACCACAATGGGCTTGGAAGCTCATTTGTAAAACCACGACGTCGGCAGAAAGGCCCCTCGAACACACGGGTAGGCAGGAGCCTCTACTCAAACCGGGACTCAGTGGGGCAGCGACAGTCATGCTTCCCTGTACCGCCTCGACGGTTTTGTATTTTGACACTCACCGCGCGTTGCTCTGCTTCGTCCTAAATCCTACATAGTAATTCAGCATCACCTACGATCACTATACCTCTCCGCTAATGACATACATCACTCTCTGCTTCCTACTGTCTCTTGCAAAACGTGGTCGGGCCGCCTCCCTCTCACTTATAGGTCACCCGCACCACTTGCCTAACATTGTATAGACCAAGTAAGACCAAGTGCATTTCTCGGACAACTTGAACAACCTGCTGTTCTAGCCATTTCGAGATCCGTCGGAGCTGTTCTGTGGGTCTTTGCATTAACGCCTTAAATCCATTAGGCAATCGATTCGATCACATCTTTTTTAAGCCCTCGTGTGGGATTGCATGCCCTACCTACACCGCGCGTTCCACACCACACAGGAGCGCCCCCAGCGTCTTGCGGCTTCCCCGTACATCTGCACCAAAAGGGTCGACGGAAGTTGAATCTACCCTGGGTGCAACGCTCTGGGGAGGAGCACCAGGTTAAGAGACAACAAAAGAGAAATGTTCAATCCGCCGCAGAAACGTAAGGGGGGCGACATCTGCGCAGTGTTTGTGCATGCGGGCGCAGGCTACCATAGCTTCGAGAATGAGGCGCTTCATCTGAAGGCCTGTACCGAGTAAGTGGCCATCACTTGTCTCTACCCCCGACTTTGTTATGTACACTAGCACAAGCCTAATTCGTTTCTCTCTCATTGGGTTTCTCCATTTGGTATATCTACTGGAATACCACGTTGGGTGTTAACATGATGCTTACCAACCTAAAGTGCAGCGAAGGCGGGAATGGCAGTTCTTCGTAATAGTGGTAGCTGCCTGGATGCCGTGGAAATGGCCATTAGAGTTCTCGAGGATAGAGAAATCACCAACGCTGGGTACGGAAGCAACCTCGCAATGGATGGAACTGTGGAATGTGATGCTACCATAGTTGACCACCTCGGCCGAAGCGGTGCTGTTGGAGCGGTAAGCCGTAAGTATATCTCTAGTATACTAGATCTCCCTTGAAGTTCTAGTATACCCGGTCCTTTCGTAGCTAATTATAATTCTGCAGAGATTCGGAATCCTATCTGCTTAGCCCGCCTCGTGCTGGAGCAGACGCTCACACCGCTATCCCTCAACCGTGTTGCTCCAAACCTTCTTGTTGGCCAAGGAGCCACCGACTTCGCCTTCGAGAAACGTATGGCCATTCAGCCCCATGACGCACTTATTTCCCCAGCAGCACGCGAGCGGTGGCGGCGCTGGAAGCAGGACCTCATTAACGCGACGGATCAGGACAGCCACCTCTCTAGTAGATATAGCGAGGACGAGGAGGAAGTTGCACGAGAGTATGAGTATGAAGAACGGGCAAGGCAGCGATCGCGAACAGAACACACCCAGCGAATGGAGCAGGAGCGTTTAATCACTCGACGACACATGTCTTTTTCTACCCCTGATTCTCCAGCGTCATCTTTTTCACAGCCTGTAGTGGAACCTGCAGACTATCCAGGCGCACCTGCCCATACTCGCCAGTATAGCGATTCCCCTACGCAGTTCGAGGGAGTACGCGGGCCGATAGGTATTGGATACGGCACCCTTGCTGAGTCACCCATATCTCCATATAGTCCTTCCGACCTGGACCAAGGACTTACTAGAACCTATTCTATATCTGAACGAAGTTCGCGAATGGATGAAGGTGCACCAGGCACGGAGGAGAATAAGGATGGGTTAAGTCTAGTCCGGATCGACGGGTCTTCAGACTCGGACTCGTGTTTGTCGCGGGACAGCGCGCTGGAGTTACCTTCTGTGTCCCCTAGTCCACCGCCGTTTGCTGCTCTACATACACCGTTACCGCCATCGCCGTCCGAGCTCGAAAAACACTTCTCGTCTCCCCTAGAGGGAGCTGGTAGTGAGATTGTTGGTGAAACCCTCCCCTCCCCACACCATCCTACTAGCCTTCCATACGCGAAGTCCATTACTGGTACCAGTTTTGAAGACCGTATCACCGATACTGTTGGCGCCATAGCGATCGATTGCTGGGGCAATATTGCAGCTGGCTCATCTTCCGGAGGCATCGGGATGAAACATCGTGGGCGTATTGGTCCTGCAGCACTTGTGGGGGTCGGAACTGCTGTCACGCCAGCCCGCCGTGACGACCCCTACAAGACAGCGGTCGCCTGTGTGACAAGTGGAACTGGTGAGCACATGGCAACAACACAGGCTGCAGCTAGATGCGCGGAGAAAATTTACAATGTTGGGAGGTCGAAAGGGAAGGGTAAGGTGGACATGGATGAAAACGAGGCGATGAAGTCAATGATAGAGCAAGATTTCATGGGTAAGTTAAATCATCACCAGCGCCGGCGCCTCTTGCCGAATTTGCTCACAAGGCATGAACTAGGCCACCCGAGTGTAACAGGCAGCAACACTACTGGTGCAATAGGAGTGATGACGGTGAAGAAGACGAGAGATGGCGTTTTTCTCTATTTTGCTCACAATACTGAGTCCTTTGTAAGTCTATGGGCCCCATTCATTAGCGAAATTATACTGTACATAATTAATCGCTGATATTCCGACGAAGGCACTGGCTTCCATGCACTCTGAGGAAACCGGCCCTGTTTGCGTCATGTCTAGGGGTAGAAACACCGGGGCAGTATCACTGGGTGGAAGAGCCGCAAGGTACCGACGGGGGCACTGATGCGCCCCATCGCCTGGAAGTAGTGCCCGGCCAGGCCCGCCTCTCGGGCCTGGTGAAGCAGTCACCGTTCCCAGTTTTCCTCTGTGGCTCGTTCCTCCATACCACCCTGTCTGTACGCTCCACCACTTGCCTATAAACTTTTCCTCCAAAATCGTGATAATACTTTAGGTGCATCATGACCTATTAGACTTTGGGAAGATGAACCGAAAGTCTTTCAGCTCACGATCTAATTGGAGGACGCCATGTCTTTTCGCACAGTCTATTAGATACAGTGCCCATCGTTCGAAAAGTAACGTTCTTAGATCACCCACCCAAGATAGTAAAGTCACGTTTGCCCCTCAACGCCCGGTGAAACCAAACCCTTACTCTTCATTCTGGCCCAGGAGTTCCAACGGATGTCGGTGTACCACCGACCGAATCTAGCACCAACCCACCAGCAGGAGCCCTCCGTTTTTTCTTCTTCGTGCGCGGCACAACGGCAGGCTTAGCACCATAATCTCCTAGCTGCAGGTGTGTGCCGCATGTCAGGCAAATGGCGCCCTCCGGAGGAGTACAGAAGACTGCAGGTTCAATACCTGGTCAGCTACAGGCCTGAACGGGGTAATTTTTTTTTGGGGGGGGGGCACACTCGACAAGCAGATGGAACAGACGAAGCCAATGTCTACAACGAGTTTGTGGCAGAAACATGCTGCGCGGAAATCGACGTTGACTTGGCTGGGCATGATGAGGTGCCGGCGGGAAGTCTGATCAGGGAGGAACGCAAGCATGAGGTACTGAAGGAGTCCACGCGGATCCTGGAGGTGCATGTATACACCCCGTGTTGCGTCGGAGGCTTGTTGGAGGAAAACAGTGTCACCAGCGATTTTGCAGATATCGATAGGGATTTTCTATTCCGAAAGTGATGTTAGTCATGCCTTAAGGTCCTCCTTCCGGTTGCAGAATGGGATAGGATAGGAAATGATTCTGACCTTCCGCTGGGCGGCAAATATGCAATTCATAATCGGGATATATTGGAACGCCAAATCGCCCGAAACACTCAAAACGAGAATTCTACTTTGGATTCCGGGCTTGCCTTCCGTAGCATCAGCCCCACCCGCAACACTGGAGCTATCCCCGCTAGAGACTCCTCCACCGATTTCCTCGTATGCCTGTGTCTCCCGGTTGATGTATGCTAGTGCCAGTGTCAAAGCCCCTGCCATCATGGTGGTACTTGTCCCCTGCAGGTCGCTTTCAGTAGTGGAATCGATTAGCGTCCGGAGGTTGGCCACAACTTCATCTTCTATTAATCTAAAGGGTCGGTATTTGTTCGCGTCGTCGGCGGTAATTGTGCTGTGTGGATGTTGACCTGCTGGAGAACCGGTTGGAGTGTTCCCAAGACCTACTGCTCTTCCCTTGATTCTCTTCTTGATAGAGGAGGGCTCTGGGATGCCGTTCTCCATCTGGACGTCCCCTGTTCCATTTGCGGCCACATTATTGTTGCCGCTCGAGATAAAAGGCTTTGTGGGTGACGGATAGAGCCACTGTGCGCGTTGGCAATGGCTTGCAACGACTGCGACTTTATTTGCGTAGTTGAATGCCAGGTGGGCATTTATAAAGACAAGGATGGTAGCTATGGCCTTGGATAGTGGAAGTGTAGGTGATAGGAGAGACCAAGCATGGGGGTTAGTGTCAAGTACGATAGTGAGCAGTGAAGGAGGTGGTTCTGATATTAGTATTAACGGCTATTATTTCGCGGCTTTGCTTGAGAGCTAGCTACAGACATACCGTCGGAATGGCGCTCATAATGCTCCGAGCCGTCGACTTCGTTCATGGCGGTCGGGGCTCATCTGAAAGGATGAGAAGTTTTTAAGATGTTGTAGAGTAAGTTGTGAGCTTGAAGCATTGAAATCGCGCTTGTATGTATAATTATTGTACACTTATCGCCTGTTCATGACTGGCGCTTAGCTCTCGATTTAATAGACGCTACAGACGCGCTCCATCAAAGAGATACACATTAGTAGTCGAGCCCTCACTCGGAGTTTCCTAGGCATCGCTACTAGAGCCTCTCGAGATGCCCGACGAGGATGAGGCTCGGGCATCGCAGCTCGCAAAACGAGCGTTAGAGCTTGTCGACTCCGGCCAAGTGGAGGTAGCGGATCGTGTCGATATCTAGAGAAAGTCGCTGACCTTCACCTTAGGATGGAGCCCGTGCCCTCAGGCAGGCGGCGTCAATTTCTCCAGGAAATTCAGATGTGAGGGCATCTCTTCTGAGAATAGAACAAGATGAGGGTGTTTCCCCACTCTTGAAGCTCTGCCGGAAATTCGTGTTTCAGGATGACCGGAATGCTGGCATGGAAGCTTCGCGTTTTCTGGAGCGCTCGGACATACAGCTCTTAGATGGCTCTGGAGAAATGTGTGTGGAGTTACTACTCGGTCATTCCCCATCTCCGGAGACAATCCTGCGAGGGGGGATCCTTGGGAAGCTCTTAAGGCAGAGCCTGGGCGCGAGGAAATATCTTGCATCGAGGTTAACCGATCAGACCGCAGAGTTTTTTACGGCTCTGTGGAGTTTCGGAGGTGATGCTATTCAAGGACTTGTGGCAGTCATACTAGACGTCTCCGCTTGGTCATCAGAACCTCCACGACAAGAATGTGAGGAACGAGTATTTGAATTACTCCTCAGTAGACTAATACAACAGGCCAAAGTTGACAAAGCAGTCGCAGTGAAGGCAATTTCGCGGCTAATTGCAGCAGATTCCACTAGACTATATACCATCATTCATGGGTCTAGTTTTGATGCTATGATCTCTCTACTGGATATTCGGGAGCCCGATGAGATCCGCAGCCAGGCGACCTTAGCCACTGCTAAGTATCTGGAAGTATCTAAAGATGTGGGAGGAGAGATGCTTTTAAAATTCACCTTGTCAAAAGTTTCTAAGGGCACTGGTGAAGACCTTATATTAGCATTCTCCGCTGCGTCCGCATTGTTTCCGGTATCACCGTCTGTAGCTTCGGCATTATTCCTTACCGATGGCTTTGTGGAGTCACTTTCTCCACTGCTGGAAAGAAATGCGAAAAACGTTGAGGTCCAAAGAGCAGCGTTGGAGATGCTAAGTGCCGCGTGCATTGATCCTGGTTGTCGAGAAGCCATAGGTAAAGCCTGCTCGAGGTGGCTTAGTGACGTCGTTGAGCTTTCGAAAGGTCAGAACTCAGGTTTGGCAGCAGTCGTATTGGTCAAAGTGCGGGGGGTGGGAGAGCCGGCAAGGGAGACAAAAGGACGAAAGGCAGGAGGGGAAATACAAGGCACAGAAGAGCTGGTGGGGATGTTTAGGGACATGATGCTCGAGGAAGGTGATGCTGTAGTGCAACGGTCCATCGAGGGGCTCGCCTACGCTTCACTCCAAACGAAGGTGAAGGAAGAGTTGGCGAATGATAAGGCGTTTCTGGGAAAACTCTTTGATATTCTCAATAGGAGCCCGGGCAAATCGACTCTCTCATTCGGCGGATTAACCATCATTGCGAACTTGACGAAATACCTCCCTAGCATTTCAGAGGAGCAAAAACGTCTTGGCCAATTGAAGGCCTACGCTAACGCCAAAAAGGCAAACATTGAGCCGGATCCTCTTGATACGGATGTTTACGTCACTTCACGTTGTAGACTACTTCTAGATGCTGGGGTCGTTCCAGTTGTGGTGAGCAGCAGCAGAAAGGTTTCACCAACGGCCTTAGGTCTTATCCTATCGATTTTACTCTCGCTTTCTAAACACCAAAGCCACCGAGGCCAAATTGCTCAACAAGGGGGGGTAAAGCTTCTTCTACAGGTTTATGCAGCTACCACCGGAACCGCTGCCCTAGACGTTCGAGCTAGGGTCACTGCCGCACATGCACTAGCGCGCATCCTCGTCTCCACCAATCCAGCTCATGCTTTTAGTTCTGCCCTTCCAATAAGTCTTGTCATACGACCACTCGTTGGCCTTCTTGACGGTGACGGCTCCGAGCAGCAAAACCTCACCATCTTTGAGTCTCTCCTTGCGCTAACAAACCTCGCTTCAGTGAATGACGACACTAGAGATCTCATTATTCGTGTAGGTTGGCCTCGTATCGAGGAGCTCCTTCTCACAAATGTCGTTCCTGTTCAGCGTGCAACAGTAGAACTCGTCTGCAACCTTATGGCCTCCCCTACCGGCGTGGCGAAATTTTCCGACGGGACAAAGAAAGCAAGCAATCGGCTGCACATCCTTCTTGCGCTTGCTGACGTTGAAGATTATGAAGCGCGCCGCGCTGCTGGGGGTGCATTGGCGATGTTGACAGAGTGGGATGCAGCAGTTCAGGCGGTGCTAGAAAGGGATAGGGGCGTGATGATTCTTTTAGGGTTGTGCCGAGAGGAAAAGGACGAGTTAAGGCATCGAGGGGTGGTGAGCGTACGAAACATAGTTTGTGCACCTGGAGCAGTAGGGAAGGCAGGGGCGCAGAAGGTGAATGCTGAGGGGGGAGCGGAAGTACTAAAAGGGATGCTACGTGAAACGAGGAATCCGGAAATTTTACAGATTGGTGTTGAAGCCCTAAAGGCGATTGTACACGGGGGCCAGTGATAGTTTTTTATCATCCATGGGACTGTTTCCGCAATTTACTTCTAGGAATTTGGCTCGGTAAACGCAATACGGATTGAAGGGAGGTGTGGCGTCGACTCTGAAGGCCCTTGCCGTATAAGTGGTCCCACCGCATCGCCTGTAAGACTGCCTATAACAATAGGCATTAAATGGGATCTTCCTAACTCGAAACATATCTAGCTACTAGACTACGTTCCTGGTATTGTCATTACCTACGCTGATCTATTCCTTCCCCCAAGAACTGGGATTCCCCCCGATCACTTTCCTAGCCATAGCCACTACGATAGCTGAATTATCACAGCCTTGTCTTTATACTTAGGGCTTCCTCAACTAACTTCACAACTACCTGCGAGCATCCGTATGACGATTGGTCTAAATCCCTAATATCAGTGTCTTAAGAAGTAGCGCTCACGTTTGGCATTCCAGGAGAAGCAAAAAGAAATCCGACCTACATCCAAATCCACCATGCCCGTAATTGTGCACAATCCACACTCCGCCGACCTTCTCCTTCTCCAGCCTCACACCCCCGATCCGGAGCGGCCTGAAGCCCACAGCATGACGGACAATGCTCAGTGCTTCAGCACCTTTCCCGTTTGTGAGCCCTGGAGCAAGCTCGACGCAGCGTTTCATAATTCGTTGTGCGAGGTTTGGATCCGGTACTGGGTCCATCTTGCCCTTTTCGTAGGAGCCGCCGAGGACGGTTCCTCCTCCTTTTGGCCCCCCAAAAAAGGCCGGGATTAGCACCCATAGTTACAGAATGCAAGTATTTGGTGCTTTTCAAAGGATAATTTACCGGCTGCGCGGTGCATGACATACGTCACTTCGTCACCCCCATCATCCGTGCCTGAGATTGTTGTCATGATCCCCGGGTCGTTCCTCACAACCACAACTTGTCCTCTCACGGGAACGACATTCTTGTCCATAACGCCCCCGAGCTGTGACGCCAGTAAACCCGTACAATTGACAACCAGATCCGCTTTCCTGCCAGTATCATGCAACCCCGCGGCTTCGGATATATGCCCCAGCACCCCGCGTTTAATAACCACGCCATTCTGGAGGCATTGAGATGCCAGCCAGGGAAGATATAGCGCTGTGTTGATACAAACTGATTTCCACGCTGTTGCGGAGTCGATCCCTGGTGGTAGCTTCTCCTTGGGAACTACATGAAACTTTGGGGAAGATATGAGCCAATATATTTCTACTAGTAAGAGAAAAGCTACGTACGTTAAGCACCATATCTTTAAACCATGGATCTACCGATAGGAGCTCCGCAAGCCAGTCCGATGCCACCGAATGGGCATCTTTCTCGCGACTGTAGACAACCAAATCTGCGGAGCGAACGCTTTGCTCAATCACCACAGTCCTTAGCCAACGGTATAGGATCTCCCCACCTTGAAAATGGACGCCGGCCTCTGGGACCTCCTTAGCCAAGCGGTAAAACTCATACCAAGTATTCCGATCCCACTCCGCGGCCTCTGTACCACGAAGAGATACCCTACACATGGCCAGAAAGTCAGTATCGCGAACAAACCTAGAGCTCTCCCGTAACGGACAAAGCGGAGAGACACTGACGGCATATAATTCGCACCAGCCCACGGCGATGCATATTCAGCATCATAGTCCCCAGGCATGTGCTTAGCCACAATCGTGATCTTATACCCCGGATTCCTCCTAGCTAGAAGAAGCGCTGAAGTGAGGCCGCACACTCCTGCGCTGCGTAGACGATATTCTGCATCAGCGGGAAATATCCAGATTTGCGCCCTGCTTGTTCTCACACGCACCCTACTACTATGATGTATGCCCCAGACATTGGTAAAGTCGTTCTCTGGGCGCAGCTGAGCATTACCACTCTCCCAGGTGCGAGGTGGAGGGGTCCTCATTGTGCGACAAACACCCCCACGTTGTGGTGCCGAACCATGCCAAATCCTGCGTTACAATAAGTAAAGCGTGTATGTCGGGTTATGATACTTGGTTTCCTATAAGGCGCCTTGGCATTCGGAGCATTTTCCAAATATTTTGCGCAGGCTGCGAGGGTTACATTGAAAATAAATATCGCTCTTGATAAGGGCTTCATATTGGCTACTTATGTAGAGACAAGTCTAGTATACGTAGCAAGCATTCTCAGTGCTTGCCGACCCGGATGAACAACCCTCTTTAGGACAAGGAAAAGAGATCATTCCTTAGCTGCTGCCTTCGTTTCCACTGGCCCCCCTACAAGTTTCACGATAGCAGCCTCTATCGCCTTCGGGTTCGCACCGACGACCTCACTAGCCTTCTCACCGTTACTGAATAGGAGAAACGTTGGCATGGCGCGGATGCCAAGTTCTTGTGCGACGTCGGAGACCTCATCGACGTCGAGTTTGAAAAATTTGGCATCAGTGTACTTTTCGGAGAGTCTGTATACCACTGTCAGTTGACGCCATCTTGGGAGGGAGGGCCCTACTGACTTTTCGAGGACTGGGGAAATGATTCTGCAGGGGCCACACCAGGTCGCAAAGCAGTCGAGAATGACGTACTTATTCCCCTTTATAGCATTTTCGAAACCCTCCTTGCTGAGGAGGAAAATAAGGTCAGCAGTTCTTAGAAGGATGAAAGGCGACGTGCCGATCACATGGAAATCACACGGGTTGCACGCGATGGGAGAACTCACTCGGGAAGATTGGTAACGGTCATTTTGTGCTGGGTGGTTTGAAAGAACCTCTTTGAAGGGAATCGACGGGAGTGGTTGCTATACCTAAACGCGCTACTGGGGCGGCTTATACTGCGACAGGACGATGTTGGCAACAGTGATGATGATGGTGGGGAAAACCGCAAGAGACGGAGGGCGGGGCACGCTTTTAAAGCCGATGCGGACGCCACGATGAGTGATGGATGGGGCTCTGTACTGCGGTATTGGACTGGGATGGAAGGTGCTAGGGCGGTCTGCGGCTATGATTTGTGAGGTTGGGTTTGTCCCCATCCACAGAGTACTGACTACGCACTATCTACTTTCAGAGTATGTCCGTCTGTGGCTAATTACGACTTTGCAAGTTTCGGCTGGGCAGAGGCTTTACGGTGCACAGCGACGGAGTATTGGGCTTGGCTTAGGCTGGTGGTTTCGGGTTTCCGCTGGCCTGTGAGTAATCAATTCACTGGCGGATTCGTATTCGGGGTTTCTAATCCCTGATGCGAGAACAAGGCGTCGACTATGTCATAAAAGCAAATCCTTTGTGGCATGACTAATCCATCTGGAGAATTTAAAAGAACACTTAGAATTTAATAGCATCCTTACTACTAACAACTACCAACCAGCCTGTGCCATGATGTGGGAGCGTTTGTGCAGTGCGGCATCTAAGGGATAGCAACCAGAGCCTACGGGCCACCGTTGCAGAGATAACAGGCGCACTCCCATTTCACTGACTCTCACGACGAGCAACTGCTTCTGTTCCCTAATATTGGAGTGCAGACTCTCACTTTCTACCAACGGTAATAAACGAACTAAGCACAGCACAGTTTCCTAGGAGGAATTCTAGAGCGAGGCCTACACACATACGCAGAATGAACAAGGTGGAGCGTAGCGATAACTTGTACATCAGGAATCCTCCGCCGTAAATACTTTCTCATGAAAGGTATACAATAGTGCGAGAGTCACAGGAAGCTGGGCCCCAGGTGCCATGGCGACGTGCTGTTTGCCAATACAGGTTAGAAATAACCAAAGACAGCAGTGCTGAGAATGCCACAAGAGATCATGTAGGGTTTTTAAAGATTGTCATGATAAAAAAACTCAACAGGAACCTACATAGAAAAGTCGTAGGGGTTAATGATGCAGAAAACCGGGTATCTCCAAGGAACCAAAATGTGGCTTGGTGTCGAGAGTGGCCTGGTGGTTGTTAATCCCCAGTCCTCTGGATGAACGCCTGCGTACCAAATCTTGGTGTTCCCATAGACTTAATACTCTCAAACTACCCACATAGGGCGTTGGCCTAAGGTTAATTAGTCGTCATTGTAGGAACTATGCGTCGATTAGTCGTCCACCGTGAAAACTTTTATAAAACAGCACCTCTTCCTTGAATCCCTTCCAGTCACCTTTACCACTACCTTCAATACTGCAACAGTAACGGCAACAGCAACAGCAACGATGACTAGCCATAAGATAGGCGGAGATAAGACCATCTACCTTGTCGCATTAGCTATTTGTTGCACCCTCACTCTGGTAATGGCGGGGTTTGTCATCTACCGCTGCAGTAGGTGTAGGGAATTCGATCGCATCTATGAGAGAGGGCTCGAGGAGATTCGCCTTAGGGATCTAGAGGGTATGTTGGCTTTATCTTCCCACTCTTTCCATCGTTGGAAATAGGATGGAGTTTGGCCACAATCAGAGTCTCGCGGGCGAGTGATGGTGGTGGCTTGGCTCGCTTGCCGTGCCAAACTTCTCCCTGAGCCGCGTCCCATATGCGTCCGCTGTTCTGTTCATCAGTCCTTATTATTCACTAACGTACTCCCCTCACCACCAGCATCTGCCGCCGCAGATACCTATCGCCTTGCCACCAAGCCGACCATCCCTATTTCGCCCGCCCCTATTTCTCATCTAGAGCCGGAGATCATTACTATAACCACCCCGCCATTCCGCAGGGGTGTACAGATATCTCCAGCGCACCTCAAACCTACTCTATCCCAGCTGCCACTAAGAAACCCCAGGCAGCTTCCTAGAGACCTGTCGGTGAACCAGTTCGCCGCGCCACAGCCCCCAAAGTCTCCGCAACCCGGTCGTCACTTAGCTCGAGGTATCTAGAGACAATGGATTATACCGAAGCATTGTGAGCTTTATCTCCTACTATGCCACCTCTCCTATGGACGAACATGATTGCTGACTTCAGGTGACATCTAGCCGTCTTGTTAATCTGGTTGTTGCCGTGATCATGATCCTCGGGGGGATAAGTCAATTCTCTTCAATCACTATGTAAGCATCGTATTCTCTAGATCAATTGGGTTGCTTTAGGGACGTGCTGACTAGGTATCCTCAATAGCTCAAGTGTTGTAGTCGGCTGTTATGTGATCATGTTTGGTCTTGGTAAGTTCATCATAAGCCAGCAACCGTAGAGTGAGCTTTAGACTGATAGTCAACGCTCCACAATATAGCTACAGCATTACTTGGTGTGTACAATCCGTCTGCTGTCAACTTTGTTCTCCAGAAATAATCGGAAAGTAACATCCTACAGAGTATCAAATTCCGCCGTACATGGCCAGATATGCGTCCTTCCTTTTCTCCTTCCTTGGAAGGGGTATCTGTGAGTTCATGCTGAGACCTCTAATTATTGCTCCTTCTCAGAGTTACTAACGTAGGTGTTGTGGGTCCTAGTCTACATTTTCATCGGCTCAATCCTTCTTCATGGTCACGTGCTTCAGTATATTGCTGGTTCCATAGTCGGTTTTGTTGGCGTTGCCTATATAGTCCTTGAATACATCCCATCCATCGAACCGCCACAGAATATGAGGTAAGTCACACATTGGCCTATGACTTCATCCGCTCGGTTTTAATAATTGAAACAGGGATGCTGATGCAAGCTGGGGAGGTGATCAAGTTTAACTTGGCATATCAGTGCTCTATATCGACTTCTGGGGGGAGCTCGGTTGGGATGTTTCTGTACTACTAGGGCAGGCGGGGGCCACAATGCATTTCAGAGCCTAAGACGATACCTGATCTGCTGACGCCATTAATCTTTCTTTCGGTGCGCTATCTCTGCTTTTCCCCTAGTTTTTCCCGTTTCTCTCTCTTACCATGCACCACGTGTGGCACATGTATGTACAATAGAGTGAAAGGCGATATGACCCGTTTCTCTCCCACGCAATTAGAGTTTTGCCTTCAATATTGTCTGCGGCTCTTACTGGACGGGCTCTCGGAGTGGCCAATAGCGGTGTCGGCAAAAGTGGATTGTCAGCGCACAACCGGCCTAGACGCAGCCTCACGGAACAGGACGCATATATACTCCGTTGCATTGTACCACTCTCTGGCTCTCCCCCAGCCTCTGCCTTGAACCCCATGGCCTGCTTGTAGCTTGTTCTGCCTGTCGTGTTACCACAAATTAGAAATGTAAGTGCAAAGAGCAGTCCCGCCAGGCCGGAGGCTGTGTCAGCGTGCAGTGCGGTCGCATTGCCGCATGTCGGAGCCGTGGAGATGAAGTTGTCCGGTCTTTGCATTGCCCTCTCGGCTTCAGCCAACCAGCTGACTAGCATCTAGCGCACTAAGCAGCCGCTCCCTTGTCATATCTGATTTCTAGATCCGCCTCCATCGACTGGGCTATCTGGCGTATATTGTACTTGCACCGCGCCCATCTATACTCCATACGCACCTAGACTCCACGAACGCGGCGCGGCCGGTTACCATCATACTTGGAGCTTTGCTTCTCTGCCTTTCATCCCACCACACGATCCCGAGATCATCCCATTAGCGAGCCCCGGAAAGCGCTTTCAGTGCATCCAGCGCCTTCGGTGCCTTCTACATGGGATTATAGCATCACCCATCGAGGGAGGGTCGGAAAATGACCGGCCTAGTGTCGCCAAGTGGCCAGGCAAATGCTCTTCCGGCTGCATCGTCTGCTCCACTCCCGCAGCAGACAAGAGAGCCGTCAAAGGGAGACCTCGAACTCGCCGCGCGGTTGTTGGGGCATTCACAGGGTCAGTCGAGTCCAAGTAGTAATACAGGTGGAGGGGACAGTGCCGATCAGGAAACTCTAGCTACGAGCAGCACCGCTGCAGGGCAAAGTGAGGTCGTGGCGAACGGGCATCCAGAAGACACTGCCAGTCACCACCGGACTAGTCGGGAGTCCTCAGCGTCGCAGGGCGGGGCAAGAGAGCAACAGTACAGCGTGCATGCTGGCGGTTCTCCACCAACCGGACAAATATGCAGGTAAGCGCAGCATCGTGGAAGCGGACATTGCTATTCCGATCCTCGATAGTTCCTCGGGTTTATCATCTAACGGTTATGGGATCCGTACAGTAACTGCAACACTACCCGGACACCGTTATGGCGACGCTCGCCCACGGGCTCGACAATCTGTAACGCCTGTGGCCTGTACCTCAAGGCCCGTAACACGAGGCGTCCCACAAACCTCAAACGTTCAGCTCCGTCGTCTAGCAGTCTTGCTAGCTCAAGCCATGTGTCTGGACCCCGGTATCGAAGCATGTCACCAATTTCTAGTCACGCCTCAAGTACGCACCAAGCAAACACGGGAGCGACGTATGTAGCAGCAGATCAGGTGCCTTCGGGAACTTGCCCAGGGGGCGGAAAGTGTAATGGGACCGGTGGTGCGGAGGGGTGCAATGGCTGCCCGGCATTCAATAATCGGGTGTCGAAAGCTGCACAATTCACCATTGCACAGTCATCAGACGGAATGGCTCCAGACGACTCTCACCAGCAATTAGCGACTAACACAGACCTTGGCAACTCAAACAAAGGTGAGAGTGATATGGTAGCCAGTACCGGGGGTCCCCAGACTGTAAGCAAGAATACAACTGTAGTGGTCGCTTGCCAGAACTGTGGCACGACGATTACTCCACTTTGGAGAAGAGATGAAAGCGGACATACAATATGTAATGCCTGCGGTTAGTATCTATTCTACTGGCATCTTGGAATTTCCTGCTCACTCGCACTTACAGGGTTGTATCACAAACTACATGGTGTGCACAGGCCCGTCACAATGAAGAAGCTAATTATCAAACGGAGAAAGCGGGTTGTACCTGCAGCTTTACAGCCGGAACATCCTTTCAATGGACAACAAAATCAGTCCCCTCAGGCTCCTTCCGCCTTGCCCAACTCATACCAGCAGGCCCGTCATTACACCAGCAACACAGAATCCAGTAGAATAAACCCAGATGGTTCAGTCAATATGGAAGCTCGACAACAGGAAGTAGACGGATCCAGTAACAGGCAGATTCTCCCAGAGCCATCGCAATTCCAATCCCAGCAACGGGGTTACCACCCTCCTCCAGTTGACTTCACAGGCTATCCCGCTACATCTCTATCCACACCGCAAAACCAGCAGCATATGAGCGATTCGACTCTACCCCCAATATCATATCCCTCTCCTACCCAGCGCCACCCTTCTATATCTCCCCGTCCAAATAGCGGCGGCCGTAAACGCTCATTTTCAACTTCCGAAAGCGAAATACAGGAGGGTAGTGAGAACATGTCGGACCCCAACAAACCCAACCGTCTCAGCTCCATCAAATCGATATTGAATCCAACCCAACATGTTACGGATGACATTCCTATCGAGCCATCATTACTAGGCCGGAACAATAGCATTCCGTCAGTCACTTCGAAGGGCAGCATCAGTAGCGGCACGGGTGAAAGCGACATTGCAGCTTCCCATTTCACAGCCCCTAACATAACTGGAGGGAATGAAGACAACAGACGACGCACAACGGAGAAACGAGCAGAGTTACTACAGGAGACCAAGAGGATCCGGCAGATGCTTGTGGCTAAGGAACGAGAGCTAGCAGAATTAAATAATGATGACTTTGACCCGGATGAATGACTGATGATTTCCTTTTATTATTATTATTTGCGCAAAATTGGGGGAGCGAAGGAAGGCACATTTTGTAATGGTGTTCAGAGAGTTTTCCCTGCACATTGTTCCACCTCTGCGTGGGTAGGTGTTCTTTTACGCATAACGGCACAAGTTTGTTGATTACGGTAGTATTTAATGAAATGTGTCACTACGGGCAGGCCAGCACAGGAGGAGAATAGTTAGGGTAGTTCACTGGCTGAAAAACCTGATTTGGTCGTGTCACTCGGATCTTATCAAACCCCCCCCCCCCCCCCCCCCCGTTTTTTATTGGACACCGACATGAAGTTCCCCACTCGATTTTATATTTTTTGCTTTCTAAAATGAAGAGAGCTAACCTAGCGTACGCCGCCTTCCCAATTCTCATCTTTCATCCAAATATCGCTTTCCATTCTTTCCATTTTCGTTCGGAGTTTCTCAGAGGCCGGTTGCTTTTTCTGCTTTTTTGTCGTTTACGACAACGTACTCTCTCCCTAAAATTTGTGTAATTTTAATATTACCCACGCGGTGTAGACAGAACGTGTACTGCGCAGGGAAGCCCAGACAACAGTTGAAATACCGGAGCTCGTGTGTTGTTTTGACTTTAAAGGGCGCATTCTGTGCACGAGCCACTATTTTGTAACCACCCCTTCTGTTGAAGATATTATTCCTTGCTAATATCCAGATCCGGAGTGCCGAGAATAGATGTGCCTAATCGGCTGTTAATAACAGCTTTCTCATCCGGCTAGATTGATGGCTGGTATTAACTCTGAAGATATAACCTATGTAGCCGAAATAGTCCTCAATAGGGGAAGCGCTAGTGTTCATACTATAATCCGAATGGGTTATCCATTCGAATTGCGCGTTGCCATCTCCACCGAAGCCGCCTCGGTATTTTCCTAGTTGCGGTAAAGAGCATATATGAGCTTGACGCATGTAAATCTCAACCATTCGGGGGAATAGGGGTGGCGAATGGAGTGCCTGTGAATCGTACGAAGAACAGAAAGAGAGAGAAAGACCCCAAAGACCGGAACGATGGGTATATACGGTCAAGAATGAAAACGAATTTTTACGGATTGGCAGCCGAATCGTAATAACAACAGTAGTTTATATGAAGCTTGCAAGAGGCATGCATGCTGGAAAGCGCTTTCCATAATCTGTACTCTGGACGCAAATTCGGGAATATGTAAAGCTTCTGCGCATGGACTGCTTCTTCACGGATATATTACGTAAAACAATATTACGCCAAAAAGGAATCAATGACGGACAGGCCGTCCTTTGACGTTCAACTGACAGACATAGCAACTGAAGTTTGAAAATGATGAAATAGCCCCCCTCCCTTTAAGGTGACCTGGACTTTACGGATTATGTCAAATTCGTACGTTTGAGTGCAATGTTGCTATCCACGGTGTTACCCAAGGCACCACAAAAGAGTCTCACTCTGCGCCTATTGTGAGAAGAGTCCTCTAGAGTGCCTCCCATGATAATAAGAAAAGACTCACAAGTAAGAAAGAATAGAGGTTAGGGGTAGAGATAGAGAAGGAAGGAATTGCAAGACATAGGATAAGATAAACAAGTGTTAGAGCATCAGAAGTTTGTTTACCGGAGTGTAGCGCCGGGAGAAGCAAGCTAGAGGAAGGACAGACGTGTCGAATAGCAAGTAAAACTTTCTGAAGTTGCGGTATGAGTAGACTTTTGGGTATTTACGAAATTATCACTTTTCAGCACGGAAATCATCTGGAAGGGGGCAAGGTATAGAGAAAGAGTCTGAAGCCACCTATAAGGATAATCCAAGAATCGACCTTAATTTAGGTTTAAAAGTCATGGTATCGTTCTAGACAGAAAATCGAGCGGGTTTTGACCTTTTAAATTACCGTAGGACTGGGGATAATTCGTATATGGAACCGAAATGGCCGCTAGGCGTTACCTCACCAGCGTCGACTATTGTCATGTAAATGGCATGTAACACGCTACAGAGGGTTGACCGAAATCTCACCTATATGCATCTGCAACTTGGGGCTGAGACCGTTTCCGCTTCGCAGCAAGGTCGTCCGGCTGTCTCTGAGGTTCATCCTTTTTCTCACCAAGCCTATCTCGCTCGCGATATTCCCTTTCGTTTCTAGAGTTCTTTGAGCGGAATCCCGAAGGGGATGCAGACCGCCGACCACCGCTACTAGGCTGGTTGTCGCCCGGGGCCTCTGAGCTTCCACGCGATGCACGGCGAAGGCTCTCTTGACTAGGTGGAGGAGAACGATTATCAACACCCTTATTATTATGCACGAGCGGAGGAGGGGGGGGTGGTGGGGGTGCATTATGCACCCCATACATATGCGGGTGGCCGTACTGCTGTTGTGATGAACGTCGGTCATTAGTCCTGGCCAGCGTCGCATGGCCATCACCACTACCATACGAGTTTTGTCTACTTGGATTTCGTTTTTCGGTAACAGATTCTCTCTCACGGTAGTTCTGATAACGGGCTGTATGGGTGCCCGACGAACACGAGTCCGATGATTGACTATTTGAACATCAGACATAGAGCAAGTAAGATAGGTCATACCGGACTTACCGGCGATCATAGGTAGGACTCCTGCTTCTCCTCCTTGAGCGGTTACAGTCTATCGACTGACTGGGGACCCTAGAAACCACAGGCTTTGGCGTTCCTGTTACACCTAATCGTGCAAGCTTCTCTTCTTGGGATTCGGTAGGGGTAGGTGTCTCCTTTCCCCGAGTAGTAACGGTTGAACCTCCTGTGATCTTCCGCTGAGTGAATTCTTCGGCCCTATCAAGCTGCTCCATTTCTGCCATATCAAAAGGCTCTGGTGGCGCCTGTTTTTGCTGGCCCGATGCAGCTGTAAAGTCACCAGAATTTAATGCATACTCTAAGTTGTCCATGACGCTCCAACCGGGTTGGTCGGACTGGTTGCCGCCATGGTCCGAGGAGCTTGAGGATTCTCCGGTCTGATCCCGGTCTGCATTCCCCCCATATCGGCCTCGACCGGTTAAGAGTTCATCGATCGGAACTAGGCCTCTATCATCCCCGATCTCCCGAAAAATTGGATCATCACTCATATTTCCCCAGTCGTCTGAGTTCCTAATGGAAGCGCAAGTTTCGTTGAGCGAATCGAGGCTAATATATTTGGAGACCGACTTTCCACTCTCCTCAGGCCACAGCAGCGGAAGGGGGTCTTGAGCTTCAGATTGTGAAAACGTTGCAGCCAGCGGCCGACCTACAGGCTTCGGGGCAAGCCACGTTATTTCTATTTGATAATTAGTGGGACTGAATATGATCGAGGTGTTGAAAAAAATACCTCCATGGGTGGACTCGATCACTTGAGGATCGTCTTGATTGGGTATCCATGAGGCATGGTCCTGAGGGCCGTACGCACCACCGCCTTGGACAAGGTAGGAAGTACCAGGAGTAGGAGCTGACGGGTTGCCGCTATAAAATGAATATTTTTGCTGAGGTTGAGCAGGATTCATGCGTTGCAACGCTGTGTTCTGATTTAGCGGGGGTTGGCCTTGGTAAGACTGTGAAGTGACCGCTTGTTGCGAACTATACTGCTGTTGATACTGGCCTTGTTGGGGAAAGACCCCATTTTGGTAGGATGATTGGCTTTGAGCAGATGCCGGGCTAGGGTACTGCGAGCCATATGGAGTGATAGGCGTGGGGTACCCATGAGGCGCATAGTGTGCATAGGGACTACCCTGCGATGACATAGGTGAATACTGGTTCGGTGGGCCTTGAGGCCATTGTTGCCCATAGGACTGCGGATATGCAGACATTGGGGTCGGTGGCCCATTTTGCGGCGGGTGTTGCCCATACTGTTGGTGATAGCTGGGTGGAACTGAATAGCGAGTGATGGTTGGTCCACCCGTTTTATGTACGACAAGCGGAGCGGGGGGAATTTGAGTATTTACGGGAGGAACCTGTTTGTTCACAGAGCCACTGCAGAAGTTAGCTAGAGTGATTCGAGGCGTTAGGTAGACTCACGCAGGGATCGCCCGCCGCGGTTCAGGACAATGTTGCGCCCAGTGTTCCACAGAGCCGCAGTTGAAGCATGACTGAGCTTGTTGCTGGCCAAGCACAGGGCCAGAGTGCTGTGATTGGGGATAGTGCATGCCATGCTGCCGCTGCTGAAACTGCGTATTCGGGACGAACGACTGTTCATATCCCCGAGAGTGCTGCTGCCGATAATCCTGCGGCTGGCCACCGACGTATGGAGTTGAGTACATCGCATGCACGGAATCAAGACAGATTACATTAAACAGAGCATAGATGTTGGAAAGCGGACGAGGCTGTGGAATCTAAACGAAGCACCTGACTTGACTGCGTTCTGGAACAACAGGAAGGAAACAGACTGGAGGTGGTAACTGGAGGTGGTATCGGGGAATCAGGAACGGCTCTTGACAAGAACGAATCACGGGAGAAGAAAGCAGGACACGGCAGGAGTCGAAATGGTATCTGGGTGGCAGACAAGACGGAGCAGTGTAGAGTGCGTGAACACGGAGACTCGGTACCTGTACGTAGTGTGGTCTGTTGCCACGTTGGGTGGGGGGCTCTGGTGAAAAGCAGGCGGAGGAGAGGGTGATGAGGGCGTTGGCAGAGAGCGCTGGCCAGTATCCGGTCGATGGCGCGCCCCCATCAATTGCTGGAGCTTGGGTTAACACTGGATGTTATTTCCACAGAGCTGCATGTCAAGCACGCCGGCCCCCAATCAGACCGGCGGGCGATTGCACCCCACGTGATGCAACAGCGCTTACGGAGTGCTCTGTGCCCCGTACACCGACCGTCTGCCCACGCAACTATCGCGGGTGTCTGGCCTCTGCTCACAATATGCCCTCGATCTGCTCTTCGCTGCTCCCAATGGCATGGGCCTGGCGCGCCAAACAACGATGAGCACCCCGACGACAATACGCACAATCATCTGCGCAGACCTTCTTCGGCGGTGCCTGCTCAGAATATACCCAGGCCATTTCCACCCTGCACAAGTCTGCTGTCTGCGTCGTCCCTGAACTGCGCACCATGCCCGGCCTTCCAGGTGCGTGTCGCGCGATCGCTTTCTCTGCACGCCTTTTTCGCTGACGCCGATGCTGCACTAGCTTCCGTCGACCTCGACGAATGCATAGAGCGTCTCTATCGGAAGGAACTGCTCGCGGAGTCGGTCATTGAGGCAATATGTGCAAAAACGAAGGAGCTGCTCATGAAAGAGAGCAACGTCGTCCACATCGCCGCTCCCGTCACTGTGGTGGGAGATATCCACGGCCAGTTTTTCGATATGATTGAGATTTTCAAGATAGGTGGTTTCTGTCCAGACACGAATTACTTGTTTCTTGGTAAGGATTATCTGGCCCGTCAGCCTTTCCCCACTACCACGGCTGACGCCTTCACCGCTCAGGCGACTATGTCGACCGGGGTCTATTTAGCGTAGAGACTATCTCTCTGCTTGTATGTCTCAAGCTGCGGTATCCAAACCGGGTACATTTGATTAGAGGAAACCATGAATCTCGCGGCGTTACGCAATCCTACGGTTTCTACACCGAATGCTCGCGGAAGTACGGAAACGCTAATGTCTGGCATTATTTTACTGACATGTTTGATTTTCTAACCCTAAGCGTCGTCATTAATGACCAAATATTCTGTGTTCATGGCGGTAGGTTTTCTCGATTCCCTAAACATTCCTAGCTCCTACGAAGCTAAAAAAAAACCCGTACCATAGGCCTTTCACCTTCAATACATTCAATCGACCAGATCAAGATCATTGATCGTTTCCGCGAAATCCCTCACGAAGGTCCGATGGCGGACTTGGTCTGGTCTGACCCAGACCCTGAACGTGACGAATTCTCACTCTCGCCAAGAGGCGCTGGTTATACATTCGGCGCCCAAGTTGTCAAAAAGTTCCTAGAGGTCAACTCGATGTCACATATCCTACGAGCACATCAGCTCTGCCAGGAAGGTTATCAGGTACTGTACGACGACCGACTGAGTACAGTGTGGAGCGCTCCCAACTACTGTTATCGATGTGGGAACATGGCAAGCGTATTGGAGGTAAGCGATACTGGAGATAGGTATTTCAATGTATTTGATGCTGCACCAGAGAACGACATCCA
Organism: Geoglossum glabrum; assembly: GCA_021527465.2. Lineage (NCBI taxonomy): Eukaryota > Fungi > Ascomycota > Geoglossomycetes > Geoglossales > Geoglossaceae > Geoglossum > Geoglossum glabrum. The sequence continues at coordinate 36,578 of JAJDFE020000127.1, forward strand.
TCGTGGAGATCAGGGAACAGACAAAGGTGTTGTGGTAGAATACTTTCTGTGATGTCAATCTCCCCTTGTGCTGGATCCAAACGCAGGATATCCGCAGTACATTTGGCGTTTAATTGGATGCACATCATCTGTTCCACTTTTACCCATGTCAAATGTACAGACTGATGCAGAATCGAAAGCTTTCAGCCTCCTCCCCCCCTTTCTCCTCATTCGTGCCTATCCTACAAGGTTTAAAGCAGGCTCCGGCCAAGAACCCAAGATCATCGGTTTGACGGGTAATCTCCCAGAGACTGGCGCCAGGATCCTAAGTTTCCGCTTCTTCTCGTCCACATCGGCGACATACACGAATCCCATTACACTAGCATCTCGTAGCGTCTCTTGTGAATCGCCCAAGTCAGCATTCAAAATTGCTAGGATACAGTTCTGCATCAAGACTGAGGGCTCGATCTTTTCAAACAGCGGAGCATCGCCCTCTACCTCACCACCAGGCATTAGGGATGCTAGCAGTGCGTGGGCTAGTCAAGCTCCTCGTCAGTACGCTAGGCCTTATCAAGAGTCTCTCTCCTTGGATAATGGCGTGGCAACAACCTACATTCTGTGATCTTGTAAACTAACAGCTGCCCAAAGTCTACTTGCTGTGTATGCGGACTTAACGTCCGGTTTGATTCTCCAAAGAAATATTCCCGAATCGAAGCCTGTCGTACTTGCTTCAAAAATCCCTCGTCGCGGTCAACACATCCGCCTGACTTGCTTAGTTTTATCACGGTGATACCCTCGTCATTACTGGTCTTGGTACCATCGAAGCGTCGGAGCATGTCGCTATATAGACGCTCAGAACCCAATACAAGGAGAATATTAACTACAAACGCGATATCGCTTAGAATATGCAGTCGGTAATTAGTGCTTGGAGGATACACACCTGAAAACTCCGAGACGATGTGCTGTATGATATCGTAATTTGTCTTCCCTTGGCTAATGGCTCCTGGCGTATCAACCAGGCAACCTGATGCCTTTACGGCCTCGTCCTCCATTAGCCTTGACATGACAGAAAGCGCTAGTCTCGTGACCAGTGGCTTGTAGATTTTCTTATTGTCCTCCGGTGATGGCAATCCATAGTAGTACACTAATGGCAACTTTATCGGTACCGGCGATGGCCCAGATGTAGGGCTACTACCCCAACCCTCTTCGACGTCAATGATTGACGAGAATGTCGCCGCCGTCAAGCTCCCCGGGATCGATAGCATGCCTTCCCTTGAATCTAGGTTAACAACTATAGGTTGCCTTCCCACCCTCGTTGCATATGCTGTAAGCAACTTCACTAAACTCGTTTTACCTGCATTTTCAGGTCCTACAACGAGCACTCTCGGTCCTTCCCGGCCCTCGGCGATAGCACTCTGCCGCAGGTTCTCAAGCGCGAAGTGTATATTGGAATGGCTTATCATAGGTGTCTTCTCTGCGGTGTACTCAACCTGACAAGAGCCAGAGACCTCTAGACGACAACCATTCCATGTATAGATGGCAGCTTTGGTGCCCGTGAAGGTGTATGTCTGGTTCAGAGCCAGCTCGGTGCCAAATATTTCCGCCGTGCCCGAGAGAAGCTGCGAGCGGGGGTTAGGTGGCTTAAGGCTTGTGGGGGCGAAAGACGATTCAATCTGACCTTGACTTCAACATGCGTGCCAAATGCAACCTCGAAGCGCCACTCTGAACCTCTCTGCAGTTCCTGAGTCGTCGACGTACTAGCTTCCTGCGGATGTACTACCCATTAGTCACGACGCGGCGACGAGTCTTAAAGGAGTGAAGGAAAGACGATTACTGTTGGAGCCGTCAGCTGGAGCCCTGGCAGTGCCATGTTCGATGTCAGATGTTCATTGCACTGCAGAGTCTGAACGGTCTCCAACCAAGCTTCGGTTAGCGAAAGCTTGGATCAGCCCTATACACAACATCACATCAACACGCCTTTGTACTTGTGCGGAGCGACAAGTACATGTACATGTACATGTACTTGTGGGCCAGGGTCACGTTACACACGTAGTACGCGTGTGGGTCGGCCACATTCCTTTGTGCGCAAGGGTTTACGACTCTGTCGGGCTTTGTGGAATCTGATATCAATCCGACAGAAAACAAAGAAAAGTATCTACATTACAGCAAATTCATAACCCCGACCCGACCGACAGTCAAGTGACTTGGCACGCGTCCAAACATGAGCTCTCCCAGCAGCCTCCAGACGGCGCCGATTGAAACTAGAATAAGCTGGATTTCAATACCAGAAAGACGCCCTAGATAAAAAACAAAGACAAAGACGAAAGCAAACATGGCGGCGTCCGCTGGCAACTCGCGGTGGACGTTGTGGGTTGGGAATAACGAATATGGGACTGCTGATTTTCAACAAAGGGGGAAATATCTAGTTTTGGGGAGAGATGTCTGGGTAGCTTCAGTCACAGCACATAGGGCGCCACGTATGGAAGAAGAGCGCTGCCGACCGTTAGCTTAACGGGCCAGACTATTTGAGACATCGGAGAAGCCTCAGACTTACCCAATTGCTAGTGTTGCACTCAATCCAATCAGCGCTTTCGTCTTGACCTTTTCTCTCTTTAGGGCATCTTCCAGTCCCTTCGTTTTCTTCGATTTCGGCTTGCCTTCATCCTCCTCATCCTCCTCTACCTTCCTCTTACTTGACGTTTTGGCGGGCAGGCCAACCTCTAATTTTATCGCTCCCTCTACCATTTCCTTGGCCTTTGCAATCATTTCTTGGGTGCTTTCTGGGAGCGGGAAGTCAGGTGAATCGGCAGGGAGCTCAACCTTGACTGTGGTGTGTTTCGCTTCGACGTTTCCGTTAACTTCAACGGTGGAGCCAACCTCCACCTTCACCTTCTCGCCGTCTGACGGTTGTCCATCTTCCTCTTTGTGTACAGGCGGAAGGGCAGCAGAAGCAGCTTTATTATATGCTTCCTGCAAAGTAGCACTAGCAGCAAGTGCATCCGCTTCATTCGCAGCATTTGCAGCATTTGTAGCTTTAGAAGTGCGTTTACGCGGCGAAGCGAGCTTCCTATGGGGTGTGGCCATCTTACTGGGAGACACAGACCGGCGGGCGCGAGCCCGTGAAGCTGAGGCCGGTACAGCAAGGGAATGCGGTGATGGTGAGATGGACTTTTTCTCGCCGCCACCCTTCTCAATTTCCTTGTTGTCAAGTAAGGCCCTTATCCAAGTGGAAACGCCATATTCTTCAGCGAGTTCGAGAGCTAAGAGGCCTAGTTAGCATTCTGAAACCCATAGCCCATTCAGCAGAAAACTATACCATGCGATGGTGAAATCCAGACATTTCCAGCTGTCTCGTCTAGGCTTGTGGTATCAAGGGCCTTTATGTATTTGCGCTCAGCCTCTTCCTCCGCCTGAGATGCCCAAGGAAACGAAGCTTTGAACATCCCTGTGGCGCTGACGTAACCGTCACTGCTCCGTCTCTAAAATATATATTAGCAAGAAAGCCGGCCAGCCGCTTCCGTAAAGGGATCGTACCATTAAGAAGTATGATTCTGGGGTCGGCAAATCCGTGAATACGCCCGACCCCGAAAGGTCCTTCGGAAGCGGCGCTCTCAGGTGGGCATAGTCGAACGTCCCTGAACTATGCAGCCTGACCGCATTCGATACGGGCGCATGGCCGGGTTTGACGAATAGGTTTGTCTGGCCAAGTCGACGACGGTCGGTGAGCTCTGAAACTACAGGTAGCAATTAGCACGATGACAAAGGACGCCCGACGTGACACAGACTTACTTGAAGGCGTCTTGTCGGGGGCAAGTAGAGGGTTCGACCTCGCAGGAAGGGGCCTTTTACGGAGCATGGTTATTGATGCTACCGGTAAAACGTAAGGAGATAGTCGCTACTGGGTGTCGCAAGGCTGTACTTTAGCGCAGCAGCTGTTTCTTGCTCAAGCACAAACGCTATGGCGTTCCAGTAGCTGAGACAGTCTGGAGATACACCGGGGCAATGATATAGACTTCTCGCGACAAATGCGCCTTCTAGGAGAACGGTGATGCTTGATGATTGTAGCGAGTGAGTTGTCAGGCCCCGTAGACTCGACTCGGCAATTGGGATGGCTGGGGGAAGATTCGGTCTCCCTGCGCAGACCCAGTGATGGCGGCTGGGGCTCCGGAGCACCTCACCCAACTCCACAGGTCTGAAAGCGATGAATGCACAGGACAGGAACCGGCACGATTCAGTATACAAAACGTACCGAAGCTATTTCCGTGAATATTTCCCAGCCCAGTGAACACGTTGCATCACGTGAAGGACCAGAGGAGAAAACGGGAAAACGAGGGGCGCCAGCCCCACACCAAAAGGTTGTCGCAGCGAAGCCCTAGTTACGCACAAATCGGCGACCACCAGCTACAGCTGTACTTGGACCCTTTCGTTGATCATGGCCAGTAATCTGGATGACGACCTTGCCCCCACCAAGACTAAAGGGTTCAGATTGGGCGAAAAGAAAACTGTCGAAGAATATAAGCATCTCGGTACGTCGTTTCACATACTCCATCAAGGCAACAATCGTGACCCTGGCGACCAAACCGCTCCTCAAAAAACTCTGTCCATTTGGCTTCTTTTGAGTTCCCATTCCTTTGGCACCACAGTGCCTCCGTAGCAGATATTCTAAAATGTCAATGCCTAGGAATTTGGGCCTGGGGTTGCACGTCTATCATAACTGGCTTTTGACACACGTACTCCAGAGGCACTGTGAAGCTACACTCGCCAAGTCCTCTAGAGTAATCTAGAACTACAAGCGCACCAGACTAACTCTCCTCCCATCCCATAGATCAGAATGATGAGTCTTTGCGTCGTTGGAAGGAGTCCCTAGGAATCGGCTCCGGTAAAGATCTCTCGGACCCTAAGGACAAACGGACGGTCATCATCCAATCCCTTGGCCTTGAGGTAGATGGTCGCCCTGACATCGTCATCGATCTCACTGCTGTCGATGCTGTTAACGCCTTGAAAAGGGCTACATTCATCATCAAGGAAGGTGCGACTTTTAGAATGAAGGCAAAGTTCAAGGTTCAGCACGAAGTGCTCTCCGGCCTCAAGTACATCCAGGCCGTCAAGCGCCACGGTGTGAGGGTTAGCAAGGACGAGGAGATGATCGTAAGCATATGCCAGAGCTGAACGCAGCGAGCAAAGGGGCATAAAATGTGCTGACTCTGCCTGACGGAAGGGGACCTTCTCTCCCAGTACTGCTAAAAAGCCCTTCTACGAAAAGAAGTGTAAGTAGTATGCCTATCGGCTTGGACCTATCGCTGATTATGTGTAGTTGCCTTAGATGAGGCACCGTCAGGCATGCTTGCCCGGGGAAAATACGAAGTAACCTCCAGATTTATCGACGACGACGATAATAAACACCTGGAATTCGATTGGAGCTTCGAAATCAAGAAGACCTGGGAGTGACAATAACGCGGGGCCATTCCCCCACCTAGTTTGAGCTGCAGAGCATTGGATCACAGTCGTGCTGGAAAAGTGCTATATGATGTGGCATGACCGCTTTGAAATACCAGCATCAGCATATGGACACGATCTTTGGAGAGTTAATACGCAATTTGTTGATACAAATACCAAAATTAGAGGAGTCTAGAACATGCACTTTGCATGAATGTCACTCTGGCCACCGAGTAAGCACCAGCAAGTTCGTGTGCAGCGTAGGCCGTGCCCCGCACCCAGGGGACGCCGTTTTAGTCGGGTGAGCCGAGTGAGCCGGGTGAGCTGGGTGGCAACCTGTATGGGAGGCTCTCTGTACATGTACAGCCCGATGAACCATTAATAGCTGATATAACTGAATCGGCGGCGTCGATTCTCTTGAAGCACCCTCCTTTCTCCTGAGTCATTTGACAGCCGTTCAGAGATTTATTGTACACGTACAGACCACTGGCAGTAACCCACCCACCAGACAAGTGACCTAAAGACTAGAGAAATCCGTAGCAAGCTTACTACCTAATCCATGCTAACGTCGACTACTTCATATTCAAAATACTTCATTTTCCGTAAGTCTCGAAGCTGGTTCCGAAGGCTGTATATCTGTTGAATCAGTATACTTCTAGCTTCCAACTGTTGTATTCAGACTGTCACATACGACATTCCCACCCTTGAGAGCCCGCATTTCCTGAACAGCTTTATCTAGTTCTTGAACAAACGTCTCATATACAGCAGGATTCCTGCTACCCCTAGTTTGTTCCAACCGTTCTGCAAGTACCTCCAGGGATATACCGGGTGCGTATGGCATTTTGTGGTGTGGCCGCGGTGGTACGCTGGGTGATCGGGTGATGGTGGGTGGTGCTGGTGTTGGTAAGGTAGTGTGTGGGGATGGAGTGATGAGGCCGGGGCGCATTTTTATAACCTTGGCCGCTTGCCCCAGAGATCCCTCTGCTGGCATCAACTTCCTCTTTGCAGATGTCTCGTTTTGCTCCGCTCCTTCCTGGGACGGGCCTTCACGCTTCACTGCTCTGTGGAGCCTGCCCAAAAGGTCTCCTTCTAGCCTGCAACATTCCTACTAACTAGTCCCCCCCGTGAGAAGACCTCTGCTCATTGTATTCCCATTCTCCATTTACGAACCAAAGTCACTAGTCTGTCGTTGCCCGAAATCCCGCAGTGCCTTTAAAAACCAGGTCAACAGTCAGCATGCGTATCATCCGTGCGCTCTTCACCCTCAGCGTTATTCCGCACGCCTTTTGTTTTTCAATCAACCTGCCCTGGCCCTTTCATGCACCCCAGCGCGGCCAACTTCAACTATTACCCAAAGCTCCTCTAGGCCATGTTGCGGATGGGGCGGAGGGCTTATCTTTTGAAAGGTGGCTCATCCAAGAGCAGGATGTTGTCTTGGACCGCCTCCTGGCGAACATCGCTCCAGGTGGAAGAAACACGGAGGGAGCGGTGCCGGGAGCAGTCATTGCCAGTCCATCAAAACAACATCCAGACTATTTCTACCAGTGTAGGTTCACATCCATGTTTGGTAAAGCATACAGCCGCTTACCCACTCCACTGCTCCCAGGGACTCGAGATGCTGCAATCACCATTTCCACCCTGGTTCACGTTTACGCCGAAGAACCGCCCGCCGCTAAAGCGCGGAATCTTACTGAAATCCTCCGATCGTACACGGCCCTTCAACACAAGCTCCAACATTCCTCAAACCCAAGCGGAGACTTTTTCACGGGTGGTCTTGGAGAGCCTAAGTTCCACGCTGATGGCTCTGCGTTTACTGGTCCTTGGGGTCGACCCCAGCGTGATGGCCCAGCGCTGAGAGCATTGACGTTGATGCACTATCTTCGTGCCTACAATGCAACAAATCCTGGGCTGTGGTCAAGCGATGACCCGGATGTTACTAGCTTTTTCAAGTTGCTATATGATGCAAGCCTTCCAGCAAACTCCATCATCAAAGCAGACCTAGAATACACTGCGAACGGCTGGAAAAATATGGGGTTCGATCTGTGGGAGGAGGTCCAAGGACATCATTTCTTCACTGGGATGGTCCAATGGCGGGCCTTGTTAGAGGGCAGGAAAATAGCACGTCTCTTTAGTGATGAGGGAGCAGCCTCGTGGTATGCAGAGCAGCAGGGAGATATGGAGAGCTTTTTGCAGCAGTTCTGGGACGGAGACAAAGATCATTTAGTAGCCACCTTAGGCACGTCGCGATCGGGGCTGGATTGCGCTATCCTCCTTGGGTCAATACACGGGAATCCAGATGCGGATTACGATGCGGAAAACCTCTCTTTCATGTATCCACCATGGAGCGATGAGGTGCTGGTGTCGTTGCTGGACCTTGTGAGTGACCAAGGAAGTCGCTTCCCGATAAATACTCCAGCACTGAATTCCAGCAATAAGCTTGAGGGCGTTGGCATTGGTCGCTACCCAGAAGATGTATATGATGGGGACGGCAAGTCAAGCGGGAACCCCTGGTTCCTCTGTACAGCGAGTGTGAGCGAGATACTCTACCGCAGCCTCGCATTTATCGCCCAGCAGGAATTCCTTCACGTTAGTGAGGGGGGTCTGCGCTTCTGGACTGCAGTCAACCCGGAACAGATCATAGCTCCTGGAAACTACACCACTCAGGACCCTGTGTTCAACAATACGTTAACGATGTTAAGAGACCTGGGTGACGGGTACCTAAAGATTGTCAAAAAACACGCTGATGCTACAGGAAGCTTGAGTGAACAATTTGATGGTACAACGGGGTATGAGAAAGGTGCAAACGACTTAACCTGGAGCTACGGGGCCGTCTGGGAGGCAGTGAATGCGAGACTAAATGCGGAAAGGGTGTTGGCGGCGCGGTCAACATGAGGGTATTTCCCTCACAATTCACGTTTGGCTATGCATACATAGCTCAGGGGCGGTAAAAACAAGTTACTAGATTAATACTCGCACAAAGCTCTCTATCACTAGTCAAGAGTAAAAAAATTCTGCTACGTGCCTACAATGCCATTTGCCTTCAAGGGCCATTGAGGGGGAGGCAACGCAGCGCAATCAGCATGCACGCACCTCTTGCCCCAGATTAGCCACTGTATGTATAGACATGCGTTCAAGTACATCAGCCATCATCATCCCTTTCCAAGAAACCAGGATCTAGCTCAATCTTCTTTTCAAACTTGACCCACCAGTCCTGGAAGCTACGTAGCGGTATCATCTCATTACCTCCTGAGCCACCGGCGAAGCTCGCCAAGAAATTGAATGCGTTCCGGATGATCCGCTGTGCCAGCAGTTTTGTTGATGGTGAGCGCGCAGCTGGCACCAATGATGGAGCTGGCTCGACAAGGGATTGTATCCGCGCGCCTTTGAGCAAGGCGAGCTGCCGGCTTACCTCAACAGCAGGTTCGATTGAGATGCCCAGTATGATGTCGCCAGCTCCTGTTAGCGACGTTGGAGCGGGCGCTGACTCGTCTACCATGGCATCCTCATCCTGGGAGAGCGCCGCCGCCGCCGCAGCAGCAGCAGCAACGGGATTATTGATGCGAAAGATGGCGCTTGGCTTGTCATTGCTAACGGCACCAAGCAAGCTGAATCCGGATTCGTTGGGCAGTTGGATATAGACGGCGGCGGCGGTGTCGGGAGGGAGAAGGCTGTCGGGAAGGACAAAGACAACAATGTGGTGGAATGTTGGCTGGGCGGGGATGGTGAAGGCGAATTGGGTAGCGGAGTAAGTGGTCAGGTTTGTTTGAACTGCAACGGCGTTACAGAGTGGCGGCGGGCCTGCTGCTCGGCGGGGAGACTCGTACCTGCACGGCCAGCGCAAATGGCGCCAAACATGGCGGATGCGGGGGCGTATGCGGCGTCAACGTGCGTGGTTGAGAGATGGGCAGTAGAGAGAGCGTTACAAGATACAACGAGCGCTACGCATGTATGTATGGATAGATAGATGTATTTCTCATTGTGAGGCTCTCCATCGATGTACAAGCAAGTAACATGTACATGTTCAGTACGGGGTTGGGGTTCATTCCCAAGTGTCAAGACACACAACTTGCTAAGCGACCACACCAAATATCCATCACTGAACGACCCACAACTGTACTTCCAGCACATGTATATAATACACCCCGCAATGTCTCCCCCACTCCCCACCACGCCGTGGCTCCGTTACAATAAACAAACACAGCCCCCTCCCCGGCACAAACTTTCCCAGAGGCTGATTAAATAGCCAGTCTATCCTGCGCACACTCAAACAAACTCACATTCCCCCACCATCGCAAACTCACCTGCTCACCCGCCATGGACGACTCCTCCCCATCTCCAGAACCGACGGGATGCTACCCGAAAATCATCCTGTTTGGGGACTCCCTCACGGAACGGTCGTTTAATCCGGGAAATCGTGGCTTTGGCGCTGACTTGCAGGACTACTATGCGCGCAAGGCTGATGTGCTGAATAGAGGTTAGTTTAGTCTGTCAGTGGATGAATGGTCCCTCTTCCTAAAAAAATAAAAAATAAATAAAAATAAATGGCTTTTTAAAAATGGTAGAATGATGCTGACGGAGACTTGTACTTTTTTTTTCATATTCTAGGCGTTTCGGGGTGGGTAACCGTTGAGCGGCTTGCTATTTTCCCCCCATCTAACATTATGTGCTAACGCGCCCGGGATATAGGTATAACACAAGATGGATGAAAGAGCCCTTCGACAAGCTCATTCATGCGCTTAAAGCAGAACAGTCGAAACCACCCCTTTTGTTTACCATCTTTTTGGGGGCAAACGATGCCGTTCCTCCAGGTTTCTGTCAGCATGTGCCGCTTAAAGAATTTGAGGAAAATCTACGGTACTACGTAGACACCCTCCTTGGCAACGACATAACCAGGGGAACCAAAATCATTCTTATCTCGCCGCCGCCAATAGATGTACCCTCCTACTTCACAAACTTCTCGCTAGAAATACGCCAGATGGCATACGATAACAAGGAATTGTATGCTAAGAAAGTTATAGAAATTGCAAAGTCGTACGAGAAGCATGACGGTTTGGTCGAGGGACTCGATTTCTGGACCGCAATGATCAAGTACGGCTGGGAGATGGGAAAAGAACAAAACATCCTAGAGAGTGAGAAAGGACCGCCGCCCGGATACGGCCCTGGAGCAGTATGCTTTGGAAAAGGTGTTCTCGAGGATGGATTGCACCTAGGACCCGATGTATGTCCAATCGAATCGCTAGAGGAAGAGGAATCCTACTTGTACTGACCCTTATTCGCGTACAGGGCTATGACATCCTATCGCACGAACTTAAATCTCTCATAACAACCAAGTGGCCTGAACTCATCAGGAGTGAAGTGCCTCTCCAGGCAAGTAATCTTAAACCCAATACGCCACTAAGACTAACCTAAGGGCTCTAGGCGCCTTGGTGGGGAGATCTTCCGGAAGCTAAAGGCTCTCGAGAGGTTAAAGAGAGATTGCAAACGCGGGATAAAGGGAATGGCGTCATCAAGTCTAAATGGCTCTCCTCTCCTATGTAAATTTTAGAGGCATAGCATAACCCACCCTATCTAAACCCTCTGTTAATTTGTGATAAGCAACACAAGGTTCGGTGACCATACTATAAGATAGTACGACTACATAGCGCCTAACGTTCCAAAAAGCCACAGGGTTTAGCCTCGATTCATGGTATTACCAGAGCCTCTAAAGTCACCATGAGCACACTTTCCCCAAAGGCCAGATGCACAAACACGTACTTTGGATTTGCTTCTGTAAACTCGTCCCACGCTCTCGCTTTCATTGTCTCTTGATCTGCCTTTTCGTAATTATCCTCGTCCGGCTCTGGCTGCACCCCCGAAGCCTCACCTCCGCCCTCTATTATTCCGCCCCTTCGTCTCTCCTCTTCCAGGTACTCGTCAATAGTCATCGTCGGTAGGTTGTGGCCTGGCCTGAAGACGCCCTTCCGTAGCTGCTCGCGACTGTCTAATAATGTGAATGGCCGGAGGGGTTTTCCGTCTTTGCTTAGAATCGGGCCAACCTTGCCTGCAGCTAGTAACCGGGGTATTGAAGGATCCAGTCGATCAGAGTATTTGTCGACAGTGCCATTGCGCTCACGGTGGTCAGATGTAGCAGCTTCCGTGCCTGGGGATGGGGCCGGGGGAGCCAGGGCCAAAATCTGTAGCTCTTGCGCGATTGACTCCAGCGATTGGAATGCCTGGTGGGCACAGAACCTGGTGTTTGTCAAGTGGAGATCGCGAAGGGCGGAGTCGTCATTCTGGAGTGCGGTAGGGTTCTGTGCCAAGTGCTTGTGGTGGTAGAATCAGTTTTCCGCGTTGTCTGTTGGGTAGAATTTCACAAGCACCTCGAGCCTCTTTTTCATCGCCTGTTCCTCTCTAAATCGAGAAATCTTAGTTTCCCTCCTTGCGGCGGCATCAGTAGTTGATGCTGTCGAGAAGGAATCGCGATTCTCAAGAAATCGCTCGAAAAGTTTTCCATCCTCATTAGACAAAATCTCGTAGGTTTCGAGTAGCGACAGATATCTCTCATATACCGCCCGTGCCCGCTGGAGAACCTTCTTGCGACCTGAAGTATTATCCCTGATTATTAGTTCCGCGAGGTGGTAGTCGATGAGCAAGTATCTTTACCGGAAATCAGTGTCCTGGCCCGCACAACGCTAGAAAACGGGTACCGTACCGAAGATCTCCAGATGGTATATCGTCGACGGTCTCATTGGGACTGAAAAGAGAGAGGCTATCCGCAAATCCCCGGCAGTCCTCATAGGTGGCTATGGCTGCACCGAGACTCTGTTGGTAAGCAAAACTGTTCGTTTCAAGAGCGGACTCCAACTGCTTCCGCCGTTCTTCGGCCGATGCGAAGAGCTCCCGGAGATTCTGGGGTTCGTTCATGATATACAGGGCGGTTAAGACGCAAATTACAGAGTAGATGAGGGATGTGGTGGTTGTTTTGTGGGTTTTGGTTTCGTTACCAAATGAACCAAACCCCACACAATAATAGTACGCATGTACATACATGCACGTAAACATGTTTACATGTACATACAAATACGTAGTACAATATCCTCTGTATGTATATACTCGTACTCCGTACTCTGCATGTACAAGTACTCTGTGCCTACTATAGAGCTCTCATGGGACAAGATTGCCTGTCCTCTGTCATCACTTCCAGACCTCTTTCTCGATCTGCCATCACCACATAGTCAAAATGGCTACCGGGACAATTACCACCATTTCTCCTGCAACGAATGAGCCTATCCTTACCCGCACCGCTCTTGTGGGGTCGGAGATCCAGCCATTGCTCTCTGCCTCCGCGAGAGCCTTTGAGACCTTTCGCCACACCCATCCCCTCCCGCAGCGCCAGCTGATCGTCGAAAGAGCGCTCAAGATCCTCGCTGACAAAAAAGACATTCTGGCCACAGAGCTGACAGAGCAGATGGGACGCCCCATTGCTTATACTCCAACAGAAATAACCACAGCCAAGGCGCGGTCAGAATACCTTTTGAAAATAAGTGACGAGGCTTTGGCGGACACAAAGGGCGAGGCCGAAGAGGGATTCAAGCGCTATATCAGAAAGGAGGCAATTGGACCAATTCTAATTATCTTTGCATGGAACGTAAGTTGTGGAGCCGGTCTTCAAATTTATGTATATTCTCCACCTGACGCTATACATATAGTATCCATATCTCATCCTTGTCAATTCATTGATACCAGCCATCCTAGCCGGTAACACTGTGATACTCAAGCCTTCACCTCAGACCCCAACGGTCGCAGAGCACATTTCAGATATATTCCTGGAGGCTGGCCTGCCGCCAAATGTCATTCAATATTTTCATAGCGGATCTCAAACCCTCCTTTCCGCCGTTGTTCGCTCTCCTGAAATCAGACTAATATGCTTCACTGGTTCTGTCGCGAGCGGAATCTTAGTGCAGAGAGCAGCAAGTGACAGGGTTGTACCTGTAAGCCTGGAGCTTGGTGGCAAAGACCCAGCTTATGTCAGGGGCGATGTTGATGTGGAATGGGTGGCAGAACAGGTAGTTGATGGGGCAATATTCAACTCCGGACAGAGCTGCTGTGCCGTGGAGAGGGTATACGTTGATGAGAGGATCCACGGTGAGTTCGTTGCTGCCGTTCAGAAGGTACTAAAGGGGTAGGTTCCTCGTAACGCTCTTAGATTGAAAAGTGGTATCGCACTGATATCCCACAGATACACGCTGGGTGACCCGTTCGGGGAAACAACGCATATTGGGCCAGTAATTTCCAAAAGGTCTGCAGAGGTTATACGCTCTCATATCTCAGACGCCATCTCCAAGGGCGCAAAAGATGTTACGCCAGATAATAGGAGCTTTCAATCTGCACCTCCCAACGGTAATTTCATTGCGCCTACGTTACTTGTTGACGTCAATCACGACATGCTAGTAATGAAAGAGGAGACGTTCGGACCTACGATACCCGTGATGAAGGTGAAAAATGACGAAGAGGCGGTGCGATTGATGAACAGTGGTGAATTTGGACTGACCGCGAGCATCTGGACGAAAGATCTAAACAAAGGGACCGAACTGGCTGAGAATGTTGAAGCAGGGACAGTGTTTGTTAACAGATGCGATTTCCCTAGCCCTGTAAGTGTATTAGCGCTTGCTATCGGATGAGTTGGGTTCCTAATAAAGAGCAATCAGGACCTCGCATGGACAGGCTGGAAAAATTCGGGCAGGGGCGTAACGCTCAGCCGGTTTGGATATGAACAGTTTGTAAAGCTAAAAAGCTTCCATGTCAAGGATTGTCCGAGATAGCGGTCAGAGTTACTGAGTTCCTTAGAGATATAGTGGCTCTTAACCGCCGAGTACTCTCTGAAGAATACAAACGGCAGATAATCCTATATACAGAGCTGAAGCTAAATATGATCCACGGGGGTATTTTTTTTTTCAATCAACCAGAATCAAAAACTAAATCCAAGAAACGTTTTAAAAATCCCGTCCTTAATTACTGTATTCCTACCTTGCGTGTTTGATGTAATGTTGTCGTCGGTGCTAGCTCTACTGTGATCCCGGTTTTGCCCATTCCGTAACGAGACTCCACTGCGTAGGCGCCGTCAGGTTTTACACTATCCCGGAGAGGGGGATACTTACTCCGATTAATGAGGGGGGGGACGTCTATAAGTCCCAGACCTAGGGCTTTGAAAGCGCCAAAGGCAATGACGAAGAACATCAATAGTCCAATCTTGCCCTCGTTACCGGATATTTTGAGGTAACAGCCTGCTGCAAGGATCGTGATGACAAGGCAAGGTACGGTTATCAACCGAAGGGCTCTCCGTCCGAGTTTATCGATGTTCCATTGTGAGGCAAGCCTATAGACGTGTCAGCCCATTGTTTAACGGATATAATGTCCGAAAAATTCGAGGGAACCTACAGAAATGTAGCTAGGCTAAACCCCCACCTTAGCCATAGCGATGTCTTCTGTAGGTCATCTAGCTGCTTCGTGTCTCCTATCTTCACCACCTCGGGAGACCTGAATATCATCGACGAACAGAACGCTGAAAGGAGGTTGTTAGAGCTAAGTAGTCCATTCTCGTGTTATATAGAGGCGGCTCACCAAGGACGTTGACACCACAAAGCTGCTGTGAGATCATGACGACGCACGCTGCTATTGCCGCACGGTGAACCCGTGGAATCGCGATAAGGTTATAGCGTTGTGTAAAGTATCGCTCCGAGTAATTGGTCTCTCTATACGAGGTCTGGTCCGATTTAGGGATAGTTTCGTATTCCGCCGTGACCGTGCAGCTCTCGCTATTCGAAGGATCTCCGGAGTCGAGCTCTTGCTCAACTCTAGTCTGGGCATGTATGTGGTATAAATCTCTAACGGCCTGGAGAGGGGTTTTGTTGAGACGGCAAAGAGAGAAGAAGGCTTTTTTGTAGTGTCCCTTTTTTATTAAGAAACGCGGGCTCTCTGCAAACCATTAGTAACCCGCATAGTTAAGAGATTTGCAATTCCGACCCAACGAACCAGGACAGAAGGGGATGAGGAGCATGAGCGGGACTGCAGGAAGACATGCGGCCGCGATATGCAATCTCCATGTCAAGTTATCGAACCCGAACACCACAAGATTGGCTGTGGACCCCCTAACGCGCGATTCTGTAAGCTCCAGGATGATAAGCAAGGCAACAAAAAGGCACCTACACAAACGAGCCAAAGGCCACAAATAATTGCCAATTCATGACGGGAGTCCTTGCTGACTCCAGCGGTGGCGGCGGTAGTGGGAACAGACCTCGAATGTACGCTTTGGCTGTTAAGAACGCTCGCGAGCGGCACCCGTCAGACTCGGCGACGTTGACCCCAGCACCCGATATAAAGGACGGGCAAATCTTACCAACCGCGAAATTCGCGCCCACCGCTATGCCACACAAAACACGGGGGGCAAGCGTCTGGTGCCAGTTCTGCGCATATGCCGACCCAATCGAGGAAAAAACGCAGAAAGCGGCTGCTGTGAACATTGTCCTGCGTCTGCCGTATACATACCCATTCAAGGAATCACTAAGCCATGCGTCCCTAAAGGAAAACCAAAAGGCGGGTTTAGCTGTTTATGTGTTCAGGTGGGGGAAATTAGAGGGGTTTGACATACATCAAAACAGTGAAGAGGGGTGGTACTGCGTATATCAGAGCAAATATCCGGATATCTTGTATGTTACGCGGGTCCCCAAAACCGAAATTTAAGGCTTGATACCATCCTCTGCTTTCAGATTAGCCCACGCTCAATCCGCGGATGATACTACAGAGTCGGATAAGACACGTACTGGATAAATGCTGTTATGCCGCACGTCAATATTACAACCTCCAAACCCTTCGTTCGCTCACAAAACCCCCCGTTCATTTCTTCAGCCAAGACGGCTTTCTCTTCTTCTGTCAAATCTAGAATGCTCTGGGCTACATATGGATCTCCAGCGATCCAGGCGGCGCGAAGGAGCCGATCCTCGAAACATTCTAGATTGTAGTCGCGGGCGAGTTCTATGACATCTTCGGCTAGTCTCCTGGACGTAATAAAACTTGTAAAGGGGTTGTTGATGTTGGCCCTGGAGATTGGTCGGTGTTGGTTATGCCATAGTCGTGGGAGAGGGATCGAGGAGATATTTGACTGTGAGCGCTTCCTCTCCGTTGGCCAGCCGGTTTGACGGCATTTACACTCTCCCCCGAAGCATTCCCAGAGCCTAGATTGAGTCTTCTCATGCTCCGTAAGGTTGCAAGGATGCGCCTCCACGCTGGAGCCATGGGAGTAGGTAATGGCCGTGCGGTCACACCGTTTAATTCCAAAAGGTTCGACGATACCCGCGTCTTCGGTGAGGAATCTCGTTGTGAGCGAATTGGGGAAGGCTGGCATTATTCTACTCCAGAGATTATTGTACACAAAGTGGAGCAGTGATGTGGTGTTGTCTGGGATCCAGCGACTGGAGGACAGCTGTGATTGTGCGGCGTGTTTGACGGGAAAGTCCACAGTCTGTGGCATGAGATCATTGAACGTGGGCAAACGAAAGTCTGGAATTGCAAGCTCTTCTGTAAGGACAGCTTCCGCTATCTCCGTGGGATCGGTTTGAGATATCGCTTCAGGAGTTCGATCGCACTCTAGCAGGACTTCCCCACCCAGACGTTCCTTGGCATTTTCGAAGGCGTTGTGTGCAGACATGACATATGCGGTCCCTGTACGTTCGCAACCAGCAACGATATGGCCGTATAAACCATGAGTCTCGGCATCAATAACCCAGGATCCACAGTCGCCTTTGGCAACAGGTCCGTTGAGGCGAACTGTGTACACCTCCTGGAAAGTCTTACTCTCTGGCAGACGAGTATATGAAGGTGTTCCATACAAGGTACCAGTCATCAGCCCGCCTGATGCAGTGTATGCAATGATCTCGGTATCCCTAGGGCCCGTCGTAATCACGTGTGTAGGTCGAAGTAGGTTTGGGACGCTTCTATTGCCGGCAGAGACACTCGCAGCTAGTAGATTTGAATCATCGAATTTGATCAATGCGTAGTCGAGGTCGGCAGAAAGCACTGCCAGGTGGCCTTTTGTGGCTACGGAAGTTGGAGTAGAGCCCGCATTTTGTTCGAAATCGTGAATGTCCATCGCGGGGATTGTGTCCTCAAAAGCCCCGTTTCCGACAGCCCGGCAGCTCACGGCTTGTGTCTGAGATTTTTGGTCAAAGAATTGGTCCTTGGCCAAGTCTGAGGTATCCGATAATTGAAGACTTCTTGTCGAGTACGTGTCCGAAGACCTATCATCCAAGCAACTGCTCGTTTCAGATCGAGCATCCATAGGTGTGTTACTGGCTCGGCTCATAGCTTCCACGAATTCTTCGTCGTATATGTCAGCCTCTGTATCGCTGTCGGTGTTGTTATGGCCGTCGATCTCCCATTCCTCATCGATTACCTTTGGCTCTTTTAGAGGGCTTAGCGGGGCTGTCTCGTTAAATGGATGACCGGCCGTAAAAGCGTAGGTATCGCCGTTGTGTTGAACAATACCACCAAGTGTAGCTGTCCGCGTTGAAAAGGTGTTACCGTGATGACTTGTGACGGAGATTGTGTTGCGAAGTACGCTGATGATGAAATTGAGATTAGAGCCTTCGGGCTTTGCAGTGTCTCTGTGACATACAGCGTCCGATGCTAGCGACTTAAGCTGGTCTAAGTCCGGAGGTAGAGCAGCGTTCCCGGACTGGATGCCAGGGTACCTTTCTAGGATTCCGCTCTTCTTAATAGCCTCCTGGGCTTCCCTCCGCGGCCGAGGCTTTTCACAGAAGAACATTACAACTGGTGCAGCTCTCTGTGGAGTCTTGCCAATCATGTAGATCGACCACGTTACCCAATCTGATCCTGGGATTGAATCGACGTTATTGTCGAGGTGTGTCTTGATATCAACTGCCAAATCCTCGAAGGCCTCTCGGGCCCGTCCTCTAGCCTGCCAGCAACTGTTCTTGCCGTCTATCAATTTGATAAAATCACCAATGGATTCCCTTGGGTTGGGCCAGCGAGGTTCGATACCGAGAAAATTTACCAGTGGATTTCCGACCTGAGTATTCATTGCATCTAAGGTATACTTCTCGCTCAGGGGAAAACGACTGACAGTGCACAATGGGGAGGGTGAGTCACCCAGACAGAAATCTGGGCGTCTGATGAAAGAGGAGCCCTAAGAGATGGTAAAGATGGTAGAGAAAACGGGGCACTGCAAGTATAAAAGCTGAGCCCTCGGGGCCTGGGCGTGGAGCTGTACGTGACCGTACGCCGAGGCGCAGGCATGGTGGAAATGCACTCAGAACACAGCTGGCGGGCCTCCACGCCATAGCCTTACCTGCCCATGTGATGCAGGTGCATCCCCGTAGAGACACTTGAAACGTTCGGCAGCGCGAAGGGAATCTTTGTCGATCATGGAGTATCGTGGAAGGGATAGGTATGCCAGTGGGTAGAAGGACTGCGTATTTGAATGAGCAGAGGTGTCGCGGGTTGTAGAGCTGCCTCTGAGACTATGACTAAGAAATGACCAATTCGTCGAGGTACCCTCCATGGTATCTCTCACCAAATGGACGGACCAAAGGCATGTCAGAGTGATAAACCCATACAGTATCATAGCATCAAGAAGCTGTTGTGAGCTGCAGCCCCATGACATTCCGCTCACGGGGTATTTCTCGGAACAACTGCTCGACCGAACCACATACATAAGGTCGGAGCATTGCTCGGCTGAGCGAACCACAGAGCTATGGCACTTCGTGAGAAGCTCTTGATGGCGGCGGCATGCGGTAGCCCACTTTGCCAATGCTTAGACCGCCGTCCGCTCGCGCATCCGGCCTAGGAGCACATAATCCCCTAGGCATGCCCTCGTTCTGGTGTGTTGCAAAAATAATGGATTCGGTCCTACTCAAGCCAATTGAATGTCCCCTCCACTCGCCACTACCTGCTCACAAGAGAAGCTTCCTATAACATCTACGCGTTCAGTAGCCGTTCCTCGGCGGCCCGCCATAGCCACAGCCATAGCCACAGCCACAGTCGGAGCATGTGGAGGCTGTGCTAAGCCAGAAGTATGTAACCTGCACCTCCGTGCGCACGACCAATGATACTGCGCTCCTCCGCCTTGATTTGGTGGATATATACCTTCAGGTCGTGACCGATTTGTAACTGCGATGCTGTTATTGTTCTGCTCGTCCTGTTCATTGGGAGGAATTCGCGCGGGACGCCCAAACGACCATCGAGAAAGTCATGGCCTCCCTCGATGATCTCATGCACCGAACGCCAACTTCATCTACTACCACTCTTGAACTTCTTACGCAGCTTTGGAGCTGCGATGCTTCTTCGAAGTTGAACAACCGAGAGCTCGATCCGGAGGCTTACTTTGCATATCACAGAAAGCAGTGCAGCCATGCATTGCATGACGGCGGTCGGCATATATACAGTAGAACACACCGTGACATTCTCGAAATCGCGGAAGGCCTAGAAGAAGGATTGTCCAGAGAAACTATCAAGGAACGACTAAGTTCGAAGCTCGCAGATCCAAAGCCAGCAAACGAAAATGAATTGCTGGACAGCTCAGTCGACCTTACTGCACGGCTGGTATCAATGATGGATATCGGTGTGCTGCAGTACGGTTTCTCTGGCCGGAGGGAGCTTGTATGGAATAAAGGCACTCTCAGGGACTTCGTGAACGGCTATTTCAATGTAGCTATCATGCTTGGGCAGGATGCCAAGTTGGAGAAAATGTTCAATGCGCGCAACCTAGGCCGGATTGCAGGCATTAAAATTGTGTGGACTGACAATCTTGCGGATCATCTGCGTATGATTGACGACGAGGATAAAAAGTTAGCGATATTCCACCATGCTTCATTCCTAAAGTATCAGCAGAGGTATCTAAGACGCTATCTTTCTGCCCATGTTGGAACGCATCAAGCTGATTCGATCAGTTCACTCTTCCCCCCCGGGCTTATGGAAGAGACCCTCCGAACACTTGCCCTTCTCTTCCCGCAATCCGACAAGGGCACCGCAAAATGGTTTAGCAGCCTGCCTCATTCACTACACATCGATAGCCAAGTAGTCAAATGCGGTCACCTAAAAGCCCACGACCGACAAATCGAGAACTTCAAATTCTGGCATGACCGCTTAGTAATTCTCAAGCAAGTCTTTGACGAGTCCCGCCCTGCCACATTTTCCCAGTGGTGGTGTGATAGGCGCAATGGTGTACAGTGGTATACCTTCTGGGTTGCTATCTTGGTCCTATTTTTGACAATCTTCTTTGGCGTGGTGCAAAGTATCGAGGGCGCTTTGCAGGTTTATAAGGCTTACCATCCGAGCTAGAGCAAAGAGTGGTTAGAGCAAAAGAGTGGCTAGAAGAGCTGAGCAGCCAGAGAAGCTAGGCAGCTAGGGGAAAAAAGTGGCTAGAGGAGCTAAGCGGCCAGAGAAGCCAAAGAATCTAGGCGGCTAGAGCAAAAAATGGCTAGAGGAGGATGGCAAAGCCTACCTCATCCTCCCCATACTCTAACCGCTCTATTGCTCCAGCCACCTCAATGCTTTAGCCACCATCGGGGAACAGAGACGCCGAGAATGGCGATTCCACTCCGCTACTCCAGACACCCCCACTCTCCAGCTACAATCAAAGGGCTGGAAATAGCTCCCCTCTCAACTCCGTGGCTCTAGCCGTCTGTAGAGCCAGAAATACCTCTCCCAGAGCTCCAAAATCAATACAAACTAGTTTCTTGTTTCCATCCCACGAGTGAGCTAATAACGGAGTGGGGGGGTCATATTTTGGAATGGAGAGGGCCGATGATAGACCCTAAGAACCGTTTTTGGTGGAAGAGGCCGATAATGAGTCGATTTTTTTATATTTAAATTAGAGGAACTAAGGTTGGGCCCTGAATTAAGTATTTTCTTGTAGGATTCGTCGACGCTATGGGGATGTTAAAGAGTAGCTGGAATTGGCTATGCGGTCTATTGCTTATTGATCCTTATGTCGCCATTGGCGCTGTTCTGCAACTCCAGATAACTCTCCCGATCCCACTTTTGATGCGGCCGCTTGACCATCCGTTCTCACCGGCCTCCGGGTCGGCAAGCTCGATCGTATCTCCCTTCTTAAACCCTGTTTATGTACTCGAACGTAAGGTTTCTTCCAGTTCTCCTTCTCCCAATGCGCTCATTCCAGAGTGAACGCCAACAAACGAGTCTAGCCTCATCCAAAGGTGCGCATGGCGGTTTTGCGGACTATGATTTCTCCCCCATAAGTGGGTTGCCATGGACAGAGCACTACTTATGCCGTCACGCGTCCTTTTTTCCAGCTAGAGAAGTGCGAGATATTATTACCTAGGCACTTCAGCAAGGGAGGACATGCACTGATGTCCTGTAGAGTGACGAGAAGTTATTCTGAAATGGATCACGTGTTAGACGGCTAACTAAGCCTCAGAGTGTGTTGCAACGAATCTACATGGAACGCTTCTCACATTATATCATCTCATCATAGGCTATAGGCTATAGGCTATAGGCCACATACGAGCCATATTTTAACAAGCGGAATGAGAAATAACGGGTGGCAGAGCATTAAGAATTGGGGTCGGAGAGTATTCAATAAGAGTGATGTTGGGACAGCACCTCCAGATTCATCTGCCGCTGTACGTGTGGAACAAATTCTGCTATGCGTTAGATTCAAAGTGCCAATATCTTTTCAATAATAGCCCAATTCCAGTTCAACCCTGACTGTCCCCTTTTCTGTCGCCAGCTGGTTATGTTTTCAGCCTCTACAATGAAATATCTGTATCCACTAAGTTACCCCCAGTGCTTAAGTGTTCATGTGAACAGACTCCATCAACCCTAGCTCCACCCGCTACCTCCGTGGAGTGCTTTCAGACGCAAGCTGCTGTGCAGGCGGAACGAGATCTCTGGAAACGAGCATACATCAACCTGCGAGATGACCCAAAGACAGAAAAGCTCATGCTAGCATATGATAAAATTCTGAAGAGTAAGTTGAATTCAGTGAGTTCGGCATGGGCTCACTGTGCTGCGCTCTTCTTTTGCCCTGGGAGGCGCGCCTCTTGCTGCGCCTTCTGGCGGAAGCTCGGGGAGTACTTGCACAAGCGTCCACTGGTTGCCTGACCAGGCATGTAGGTGCACGTACTGCATGCTGACTAGGGGCTGACCATCTGCCAACAAAGACATGCCAAAGGATGAAGATCCTACTGACACCAAGGATCTCAGGGGTCCTAAGGGGGAGATGTCGGCTGTTGTAGACAAGAAGCTCAAACTTTTCGCTACGCAGCAGTGGAAGATACATATAGGAAAGGAGACCGTTGTCATCCGAGATCAAATTGAAAGCATCGTGAATATTGTCAAAGTCGTTAAAGATTTCGGTTCGTCGGTAGCTGGCCTCGATCCTATTCATGCTGGGCTACCATGGGCTGGAGTCTGTGTACTTCTAACAGTCATTTCGACTGATTCCGACCAGCACGCAGCGGTGATCAGCGGCTTGGAATATATCACGCGCGCCATACCACGTTACTCTGCTTTTGAGACTAACATTCAGAAAGGAGGGTATCCGCTAGAAGATGTGAATGCTGTGCAAGATCAACTCATCTATCTTTATTCCTTAACATTGAGCTATCAGGCAAACGCCGTTTGCTTTTTCGGCCGCAACACGTTCAAGAGGTTTGTAGCCGGCAAGAGACACACCAACTTTGATCAAAGGTGCTAATATTACCGCGGTTTAGGTTCCTTCGAAATATCGTGCCAACTACTAGTTGGTCCGAAGCCCTCCAAGAGATCAAGGTAGCCGCGGCGGAATGCGAGCAGTCCCTGAACACGCGGAACTTGCAACATTTGAAGGAGACTCTTGAACAGCAGAAACAGGATGTTGAGAAGCTTCTACACGAGCTTCGCCAAAACGACTCTCAACGGAATCGGGTCTTGAAATGGGTGTCGGGTGTTCCGAACTGGGAAGATCACGAATTCGTACGTAGAAGAGCATCCTAGATCATTCTAGCGGCTCTTGTTCAGTCTGCTGAGTGTAGCGCTACTGTACTAGACATACTAATCACGCGGAACGTTGAACATTGGAACTGATTTGGCCTTTACGTGTCTAGGTACGGGCAAAGCTCGGAGAACATTACTGGGGTTCTGGCCAATGGCTTTTTGAATCCGATGAATATCTCAAGTGGGAGAAAACAGGGTCTAGGGTGTTTTGGTTGCGAGGGGCAGTGGGAACCGGAAAAAGCTGTCTAACTTCGCTCGTTATACAACGGCATTTAGTCGGAGACTGCCCCGAACGCCAAGCGTACTTTTACTGCTCTGGAGCCCCACAGAGATCGGCTCCGAGCAACCCCACTGACATCCTGCGGAGTTTAGTGGCACAATTATCGTATGCCTTGTTTGACCCGGCTAAGAAGGAGTGGGAAACGAAGGAGCGAGGAAGAGGCACCTTGAACCTGGCCGACTGTAGGCGGCTGCTGATTGAGCTCACTCGTAGGTGAACGATTAATATATCCCCCATGTATAAGGAGACCCACCCAGCCGATAGCCCTGGTGGGAGCTGGCGATCTCTCCCCGAAGTATTTCGTGGTTTTGCGTCTTCTACTCAAATATGACCCTGCACTCGAGTCCCACTTCTCTTGTCGCAGCCATCACTTGTCTATAACTAGTTCTAAAGGAATAAACTAACATTAGTCATTTACTTAGGAGGTACGGGAACCTACGCCATCATTATCGACGCCCTCGACGAGTGTAGCGACCCTTCCGAATTAGTTGAGTCGTTGAACTTTATCGCCGAATCCTCAAAGGGCCTGAAGATTTTCTTTTCCAGTCGCTTGGAGGACCATATCACGCCCAAATTCACGTCAGTATCTGGTATTGAAATTAACCAAAAAAGAAACCAAGGTGATATTACAGCCTTCATCGAGGGAGAGTGCCGGCGCCGCCGAGAAGTCATCAGAGGTCGATATCCTAGAGAACCAGAGCAAATGACGGATGACTTGGCGAAAAAATTACAAAAACTTTTGAAAGATCGTGCTGGGGATATGTAAGATTTCAGCAAGCTCACAATTGTCGTGCCCTGACTATTTTCAATTACCAGGTTCCGGTGGGTTGAATTACAACTAAACTTGGTCCTCGTAATACAACGTCCTCTCCATCGGAGTAAAATCGAAGAACGGCTCAAAAGACTTGAAACGTCAACAGCCGTACCCGACCTCAACAAAACTTATGATGATGTATACGATATGAATACAGAGGGAGGTTACGGGGAATTGGCCACCAAGGCATTCAAATGGGTACTGTGTTCCTTCGAGCCGCTACATATTGAGGTCCTGGTGTCTGCAGTCGCTATACTCGCAGACGGGAGATGGGATGAAACATTTACCAGGGACTCTATACTCAATAGGTTCTGCAGCAACTTCATCATCACAGACGACTCAGGGATAGTCCGATTTGCTCACCTCTCTGTAAGAGAATATCTAGAACGGCATAGATCCGAGCTTTATTCACCTCTCCAGTCCCACACTCAGGCCGCAATCTCATGTTTGTCGTTACTGCTGCAACCAGTACCTGATTCTAGCGCGATGACAGTAGCCAAGCGGCCACCCTGGAGGGAGTTCAGAGAGTACGCTAATTTGTACTGGCCATATCATTGCGAGAAAGCGCGTGAATCCAGGAAGGTGGGTGATCTAAAAAAGCTTTTCAGCAGCTTCGTGTTGATACAGCAACCACCTTGCCTGGGATGGTTAGAGATATTGCCTAAACTCCTGGATTTAGAGAGGTACAGATTTCCAAAAGAGAGGCTTCTGGTAGCCTTGAATCCTCCGGAGACATTCTTCCTAGCCTGTAAGTAGACATTTTAACCAAATTTAATTCTGGCTATGCTCTACGGCTAGCTGTTCTATAGGCTGGTGGAGAATGTCAGCGTTTGTAGCTTTTGGTCTTCTCGGAACATGCGTCCTTGTTTCGCACCCAAGCCGTCTATATATCGATTACTGATTACTATTAAACATACGTTACTGACTCCTGTGACTTGCCTAGGTACATTTGGATTCGAAGAAGCTTTGAAGGTGTCAGAGCTGAATACCCCAGATGCTAATATGACTATGTACGGTGAAACAGGATTGTATGTTGCCAGTAGCAACGGGCATGTCGCGGTGTTCGACCGGCTGCTCCAAGCGCGAGCGGATATCAACGCGCAGGGAAGAGGAGAGTACGGCAGCGCGCTGCAGGCAGCTTCGGCCGGAGGCCACGACCAGATCGTCCAGCGGCTGCTCGAGAACGGGGCCGACGTCAACGCGCAGGGAGGATACTACGGCTACGGCAACGCGCTAGTAGCGGCTTCGGACAGAGGCCATGACCGGATCGTCCGGCGGCTGCTCGAAAGCAGGGCCGACGTCAACGCTCAAGGAGGCGATTACGGCAGCGCGCTGGTAGCGGCTTCGGACAGCGGCCATAACCAGATCGTCCAGCGACTGCTCAAGAGTGGGGCCGACGTCAATGCGAAAGGAGGATATTACGGCAACGCGCTGGTAGCGGCTTCGGCCGGAGGCCACGACCAGATCGTCCAGCTGCTACTCGAGAGCGGAGCCGATGTCAATGCCAATGGGGAAGGAGATGGTTACGGCAATGCGCTGATAGCAGCTTCGGCCGGAGGCCACGACCAGATCGTCCAGCGGCTGCTCGAGAGCGGGGCCGATGTCAATGCCAACAGAGAAGGAGATATTTACGGCAGTGCGCTGATAGAAGCTTCGCATGGAGGCCACGACCAGATCGTCCAGCGGCTGCTCGAGAGCGGGGCCGACGCCAACGCACAGGCAGGATTCTATGGCAGCGCGCTGCTAGCGGCTTCGTATGGAGGCCACGACCAGATCGTCCAGCGGCTACTCGAGAGCGGAGCCGACGCCAACACGCAAGCAGGATTCTATGGCAGGGCGCTGATAGCAGCTTCGTATGGAGGCCACGACCAGGTCGTCCGGCGGCTGCTCGAGAGTGGGGCCGACATCAATGCGGAAGGAGGAGGAGATTACGGCAACGCGCTGATAGCGGCTTCGGTCACAGGCCACGACCATACGGTTCAGCTGCTACTCGAGAGCGGGGCCAATGTCAAGGCGCAGGGAGGACAAAGGCGCCGCGACGCGCTTCAGGAGGCTTCGCATAGAGGCCACTACCAGATCGTCCAGAGACTCAAATTGGCCATGCAATCTCAATAATAGTTGGCACTTGCAGCCAGCCAACCAATAACACCGCGCCACTGCCGGTGGCTACATTGCAGGCTTTGTATATTACTTTTTCTTTTTTTTTTCCATACTAATGTTCTTCTAGTATTTTGGTGATTTCGTCAAAAAAACGGTAATATGTTGTAGTTACTGTTTTTGATTACGTCAGACTAGATAGTATAGGTTAGTTAGTGGATATGATGGGTGTAGCAATGTAACAGTGTAACGGTGTAACGGTGTAACGGTGTAACGGGCCTAGTGGCAGCAGCTATTGATCCTTACTTTTAGGGAAATATATATAAAAAAGGTAGTAATAATAACAAAGATAATAATAATAATAGTAGTAATAACAATAATAATAACGACAACAGTAATAATAAAAATAATAAAAATAATAAAAATAACAACAATAACAACAATAACAACAACAACAACAACAACAACAACAACAACAATAAAAATAAAATAAAAAATAAATAAAAACCAAAAAAAACAACCAAAACGATAGCTAAACAAACGAAATTAACATCACCAACCCACACCCCACACACAATCCCCTCCTCCTCCTCCTCCTCCTCCTCCTCCTCCTCCTCCGCCTCAGTCGTCATCATGCGAACCTTACTAGTACCTTGTAACGCCTTGTCTCCGCCTCTGTCTCCATCTCTGTATCTCTGTATCTATATCTATGGGCGGAACTTGTTCGTTCCGTCGTTAACTCCTTACCCTTAAAACGCTTACCCTTAAACCGCCTAACCTTTTTACCCCGGCCCCGGACGCTTACCCCCCAAACGCTTACCCCCAAACTCCCAAACTCCCAAGCCCCCCCCCCCCGGGGAGAACCTTAACCCTAAAAAAAACCTTATTGACCCCTGCGACAACTTAAACCCGACTTAAACCCCAACCCAACCCAACCTGACCTAGACCCAAACCCAACACCCAAACTCAACCCCCAACTCAAACCCCGTATTCCCATATCTCCCCATCATACCCCTCATCATATACACCTCCCCCCCCCCCCCATATCCCGTATTCCCCGTATTCCCGTATCCGTATCCGTCCTTTAAAAAAAAAAAAAAAAAAGAAAAAAAGAAAAGGGTAACACGAGCGCTTTGCTAGGGTGGGTCGGTGTGACTAGGTGACTAGGTGACTAGGTGACTGGGGTAAGTGGGGTGGCTGAGCGAGCTCAAAGTTCTTACTGTAGTACTATGTACTCAGTTGGAGATGTAAAAAAGGGGGGAGGAGGGGGCTTAGACGGTGAACGAATGAATGAATGAATGAATGGGTGGGAGGCCTCCTTCCCTCCCTCCCTCCCTCCCCCACAACACGCGCGAAGCGAAAAAACACAAAATGCGCACGTCCCTTTTCTCCTTTTCCTCTTCTTCTTCCCCTTCCCCCCCCCCCTTCTCTTTTCAAAAAAACCCACACTATTATATTTTAATTTTACAATAAAAAAATTTTTTTTTTTTTTTTTTTTAGCGTCGCTTGTTGTGTGTATAACTACTGCTACTGCCCGTATAGTCGTGCTACATTGTATTTTTTTTTTTTTTTTTGGGAGTACAAGTTATAGGTTACGGGTTACAAGTTACATTTTATTAGGCTTGGCTTGGCTTGGCTTTATAGAGTGTGAGTGTGTGTGTGTGTGTGTGTGTGGGTGTGAGAAAAGTGTGGGAGTACGGGAGTACAAGTACAAGTACAAGTATATAGTAAATATATATATACATGTACACATCGTGTTGCGGCTGAACGGGGGGGGAGAGGGGAGCCCGAATACGAAGCGAAGGGGGGGAAGGGGAGCACATAAGAGGATCAGATGGGGCCTTGTGTGTTGTGCTGCGCATGCGCGGGGCACAGGGAGGATTTGTTTTTTTATTTTTTTTGGGTGTGGGCGATAACTCACTTGTACGGAGTAGACTACTAGTAGACGAAATATATATATATATTTGGGCGTGAGGCGCGCGGGTCGCAGGTTTAAGGCTGTGTTTTTTTTTTTGTTTGGCCCCGTAGAATAAATAACCTCTCCAACGTCCCCCCCCCCCTCTGTCTCTGTCTCTTAACGGGAGGGCCTTTCCAGTCGGGATTATTTCCCAAGGGGAATATTTTACGAGGGTATTTCACTCTCCCTGTTCAATCTATTCATTCATTCATTCATCCCGTTGGCATTCTAGCCCTTCAACGTTCATTGCCGAGATGCTCTGGTTAGCTGCAACAACGCCGTTATGGTTGGTTTTTTTTGTGTTGAGCTGGGCGTTGGTCGGCGCCTATGCCAAAGTGTAGGCAAACATTCCCAGGAGGAGAAGAGAAGAAGAAAAAATCTCCTCAAGACCAACCGACTGACTTTCCCGCCCTCCCCCCGCGCCCCTCAGCAGCGATACGCCCACAAAAACCTGCGCCGGGAAAACCATCCAAACTGGCGGCGAGATTATCACAGCGCCCTACTCCTGCTACACCGAAACCTCAACACCCGAGCCATCTTTCTGTCCGCTGACACACATGAACTGCGTCTTGCCTCAGTGCATCTTGCTCAAAACGAAGACCCTGCCTTGCCATGACCCTTGTTGTCCGACTACGAGGACCATCACTTCGGTTCAGCAGTGCACAACGACATGTCGTGCCGGCTGTGCGACTCGCATAGAAACCGTCGTTGCCACAACGTGTGTATAAGAGATGTGGGATCTAGTGGGGGGGGATCTGGTGGTGGGGTTGTTGGTGCTTGGATTATTTTGTGGCTTTGACGTCCTTATGACCTGAAGGAAGTTTCCAAATCTGCATGTTGTGTGTGTATCTGTGTATGTGTATGTGTATGTTATATATATATATATGTGTGTGTGTGTGTGTGTGTTCGTCTGTAAATATATATTTCATCAACAAGGTGAACGGGATTCGACGGACATCAGTAAATTCCAGCAGGTGCTTGACTGGGTAGCCAGCAGAGCTGCTGTATGGCCAGAACCTGTCCAACTGTAGCTTTGCACTTGCATTTTAGCAGAACATTCCCGCCGGCTGCTGCACGTCGGCTTGGCCAGTGGGCCATCGAAGGGTTTGTGGGGGGAGGAGAAACATGTATTACGAATAGTGCCTTGTACTACGCCCGACAGTCAGCTGCGTATAAGCTGCGACTTCCCTTATATAAAAAAGTATGTTCCCGCCTTCTTGGTGTGGGACTGTCTCTGCCCCGTTTGGGGGAAGCAGACCGCTAGAGCATGTACATTTGGCAAAATCTCTCTTGATTAGCGGCTGGTTACCCAACTGGGCGGATGGACTGGGATACTCCCGTAGCCACAACTTGAGCTAAATAGAGCAGAGCAGGGAGTTCTGACTGGAAGTGGTTGACACTATCTTAGTGACATGTTCAAAAAGGTATCAAGATCTTGAAACAAAATCTGCAAGGCTTCGAACCACAAATATCCTGACAAGAAGTCTATTTCTTGAGAAAGAGACCAATACAGAAGTCGAATGTATCCTCAACTCCCACCGATGAACACGTGCTGTTAAAGGGCCAGTAGCAGAAAAAGTATTTGGTCGATTTGCGGTGGGGGTGGGAGGGAAAGGGGAGGGACAGAGAGAGAGGGGTTGAAGCATTTCGAGGTTATTGTTTTATGCGCACGCAGTGCCGGCTAAGACCCCTGCACCGATTATCCCTCCGTCTACTGCTTCTTTGAGAATGATAGACTTCTTGCGATTTCTATTGCTCTCGTTGGTACCGTGATTGGCCTCGCGACTGAGTAACTCGTCTATGAAGTTTTGACAGGTTCCCAAAAATTGGGGGTACCGCGATATAGTACCGCCGGTGTAGGCAACAACTAGATCCTCTCTATCTGC
>JAJDFE020000128.1:0-66736 GCA_021527465.2 Geoglossum glabrum
CAATGTTCGCCGCCGCCGGGGCCCAGAAGATCGACCTGATCGAACTCATGCTTGCCCACACCGACCTGATCGCTCAACAAGTCCGGTCCAATGAGCGCTCGTATTGATTTAGATGCCCTTGCCGAACACATCCGCGCCAAGCTCCCACAGGTAGTCCAGACCTACTTCCCGGAAGCCACCAGGGCTTCCAACCATTGGAGGATCGGCGATGCCACAGGAGAAAAAGGACGGTCCATCCAGATCGGGGACCAGGGATTCTTCGAGCACGCCGGAGGAGAAAAAGGCAGCCACCTCACCCTGCTGTCCCGCCGGCTCGGACTCAGCATCATCAACACCGCCCGGCAGGTCGCCAAGGACACCGGATTCGACATCGGAGGCAACTCAGACCGGGACATCGAGCCCATCCGCCCGGCCGACACCTTCACGGCGCTGTCCGATGCAAACCTGCAATATCTTTCCGGGCGGGGCTTTGATCCGGCTCTGGTTCGGACCCTGCCCATCGCGCAAGGAGCCGACGGTAACATTGCTCTACTGCACTACACAACCAAAGGCTCGCTCGCGTTCGCAAAGCGCTACAAGCCGGACACGAAAGCGTGGTGGTCGAAAGAAACAGTGAACCACCTGCCCTGGGGCATGGATGTGGTCACCAGGCTCTTCCCGGACGCCAAGCGGCTCTACATCACCGAAGGCCACTGGGACGCTATCACGGCGCTCCAGGAGGGCTTCCCGGCGATCAGCATCCCCAACGGGGCAAGCAACCACCACTGGCTGGAAATATGCACACGCTGGATTCACTCCTTCGAGGAAGTCGTGCTCTGCTACGACAACGACAGCACCGGAAGACAGGCGCTGCACGTGGTGGCCAAGCGGATCAACCGGCCGCTCTTCGTGCCCGACCTGCCGCCGGACATCAAGGACCTGAATCAACTGCTCCAGGAGCGGGGGCAACCGGCAGTAAAGAAAGCACTCGATGACCTTCTACCTTACAATCCTCCGCAGGTCATTTGCGCTGCTACACTCATTGAAGCTGCCGAAAGCCCCGCCGTTTACGCCTTCCAGTATGACACACCTTGGAAGGGATCGCTCAAGTTCCAGCTACGGCCGCACGAGACCACCATCTTCACCGGCTATCCAGGCCACGGCAAGACAACGACCGTGCGCCAGATCATCACCAACGCGGCGATAAGGTATGGAGCCCGGACCTTCGACGCCTCCTTCGAGGAACCGCCGGTAAAGACCACCCGCGAGCTGCTCAAATG
Source organism: Geoglossum glabrum (assembly GCA_021527465.2). Taxonomy (NCBI): domain Eukaryota; kingdom Fungi; phylum Ascomycota; class Geoglossomycetes; order Geoglossales; family Geoglossaceae; genus Geoglossum; species Geoglossum glabrum. Next base: position 1,260 of record JAJDFE020000128.1, read on the forward strand.
CATCCATGGCCATCCGGACAAGAAGGCCATCATGAGCTTCATCGACCTGTTCGATACCTCGCTCAAGGACTTCAACCAGGCGCTGATGCCGGTCGAAGAATTGCTCACCATCTACCAGCGCGAATACCAGCGCCACGGCACCACCATCTTCGTCACCGACTCGTGGATGTGCCTCGACATCGACACCGAGGACAACAAGGACCAAAAGGCAAAGGCGAACATGTTCCGCCAGTTCTCGCTGTCCATCCCGGCCCACCACATCCTGATCGTCCATCCGCGCAAGCTCAGCGACCAGTTGCCGGGCAGCAAGCTGGTGGCACCCGGCGTTGCTTCCATCAAGGGAGCTTCCGAGATCGGCAACATGGCCCAGAACGTCCTCAGCCAGGTCCGCAACATCCCCAAGGAACGCGAAATTGAACTAGCCATCCGCAGCAACGTGGATGCAGCCCGTATAGCACAAATCGATGCAAGCAAACCAGACAGCATCCTCCAATGCGAAAAACAACGGGAAACCGGACTGCTCCCCACCATCTACCTTTGGCGGGATGGATTTGGAAACTTTCATGACTGCACCCAGCGCACCAACCGCTGGTGGTAAATGGTTCGAAGTTTGCAAGGCATCGCTGATCCACATCGCCAGCGCGGCGGAAGGCTTCTTCAAGGCCACCGAAGCCCGGGGCATGGAAGGCGTGGAGCTGCTGCCGTTCCAGAAGCATGACAACCAGATCCTGATGATCTACGTGAACAGCTCCGGCTACAGCCTGCTGGAAATCCGCAGCATCGATGACCTGACCGCCCAGGAGAAAAAGCACTACGACATCGACGCTATCGAAGAGGTGTTCGGCAAGGACACCAACAAGATGTGGATGGTCCACTCCAACGGCTACACCACCGTCTATGACCCCAGGACCGGGCGCACACTGAACCCGGAAGATGTCATGCACGAGCTGGCCGACAGGGAGCGGGAAACCGCACAGCAAAAGCTCCTGGAAGAGGCTGACCTTGAAGCTGAGCTGGGAGCCTACTACGGCGAGCAATGAAAGACTTCGTCATCATCGACCCGATCAGCGGCGAGCAATACCTGGCCCAGTCCACAACCCCGGGCCTGCTCACCATCCGCCGAGGCATAGTCACCACGCTGGTCCGCACCATCACCTGGTGGAAGGAAAGCAAAACCGGCGAGCTGAGGCTTCTGGTGGAAAGCCGGCCGAAGAACATGGAACAGCCCAAGCAGACCGCTGTGACCATCGCCAGGATGTCCGACGTATCGCCGAAAATACGGCCACCGGGAGACGCATTCCAACACGCGGAAGACATCCTCCAGCTCATCGACGAATTCAAAGCATGAATGTCATCTTCTACTGCTGCGCCGAAAGCCGCGTGATGCCGGGAACCGTCCACCAAAACACCTGCCAGCCCCAGCACCACGAAAGCATCGTCGCTAGCAGCCACAACACAAGCGTCCCGCCCGCCAACTCGATGCGGGTAATGAGCAAGCACGTGAGCTTCAACGTGCGGAGCGGCGAGGTCTATGGCAGCTACTGGCGGGTCAGCCCGATCGACGACCAGAATGTCTTCAATTTCTCCATCCCGCCGGAGCATGAAATGGCGATCACCGGGCGGCTAAGGGTCCTCGCAAACGACTTCAAGGTATGATCTTTCTGATCGAAATACCGAGGATAAACGATAAACCCAAAGCTGGCTACGTTGATGGACCGAGGATCTGCTGGACAACCGGCACCGCATCCCGGTGGGAAGCCATCTACAGGACCTGGCTGCGGCCGTTCCATTCCAATCCGGAGGCCAAGAACTACATCCAGGCGGATGCCTACAATCTGCTGCTCTGCGACAGCACCAGCATCACATACGAATACTGCCGGGCGATCAACGAACACAAGGCTCCGACCAATCCCGTGTTCGACTTCACCGACCTGGTAGAAAACTTCCCGTCATGATCTTCGCCATCGTCGTCAACCAGCAGGGCCTTCTCCGCATGGCAATGATCCGGCACAACGAGGTGCGCTGGGGACACCATGAAAGCTCCTGGTATTACAACCGCGGCGAGCGCTACCGGATGACATGGGGGTCAAACGCAAAAAGCAGAGGACGCCTGCAATGCATCGGGCAAAGCGACCTGAAGATCCATCCGATCATCGATGATGAAGCCCTGCCGGAAGACCTCTACTACGCCGGCCGGGCGCTGGTTGAGCGAGGCTTCTCCGCCGACGAGCTGCACAAGCTAATGCAAGACTTCCAAACCTGATACCACCATGTCCAAGGACAAACGAACCGTCGTCCGGGTCAACCAGGCGCAATACTACCAGGCCCGCCAATGGCTCGAAGCCAAGGGCGAGGCATACGTCAAGACCGCCAGCCCGACCAAGCTCGCCGTCTTCGCCAACCAGGAACTCGGATTCATGATCGCCGAACAGACGATCGGCAAGATCCTCCGTGATATCGGCTGGAACCGGAACCCAGGCAGGCAACCGAAGGAAAACAAGCGGCTGGATGACCTGGAGGAAACCGTCACCAACCTGAAAAACCGGGTTGACCAGCTCGAAAGGGCCTGCTTCGGAAACAAGTAACATCTTCGGGCGGAGCGAAGCTGGCTTATGCCCCGTCCCGGTCACCCTGGCCGACAGCCGGAAGCCCTGCAGGGGCCGTATGGCGGGCAGCAGGCTCTGACCGGGATAGCTTTCACCACACCAAAGCCATGATCCTTTTTCTCAAGAAGGGCTACTTCAATCACGACAATAGACCCGCGCCGGACCTTGAAATCCCAGGCGTCGAAGACATCAGCTACGAACCCGGCACCAAATTCCACATCAACTTCAAGACACAGGAACTGGCGAACGCAGCCGCAAACATCTTCAGGGTCATCCCGGGCAAGATGCCCGACAAGCAACTGAGGATTGAGACCACCCTCGGCCGGCCGAGGGTGTGGGCAGACCATCCGACGCTTGGCACCCGAATTGCCATCTACAAGGAGTTCTGCTTCGGAATGCGCAAGGCTACGGCACCAGAGCCGGAAGACCAAGCCATCAACCCTAACATGTTCGCAGAGGCCATGGCAGGCGCACCACCCGAAGCCCCCCGGCCTCCTGGACCGGGGCCAACAGAAGCACAGCTTCTGGAAGCATTCCAAGCACAAATGGACTACTACCAGGGGCCCCAAGCTCCAGCTCCACATTGACCCTTTGGCCGTCCGGTCCGATCCGACGGTGTGGTCGGGGACAACCAGTGGCCGGGCGGTCTTTTACTTTCTGCGCCAGAAAAGCAAGCTGCGGTGAGCATAAACCCGCGGGCCCCGGAAGCCTTACCCCGGTGATGCGACCTGACATCTAAAAAAAACAGGCGGGCCCCATCTGGTCCATTGATGATGGCGGGCTTGTTCGCTCGTTCACCGATGAAGAACGGCTACTTGTGCCAGCAGTGGCCTAGAATACTCAGTCCGGGGCGAAAGCTCCGGACGCCTTTCCTCGGCTGGGGGTTGAGGCGGCAACACAGGCTGCAAGGACCGCCGAACCAGCCTTGCAGTGCGGCAGGAGGTTCCTGCCACCCACGCCCTGGCAGACGGCGATACAAATAGTCTGCCGCCACTCTACCTCCCCGCCTGCAACCCGCCGGCCGACACCCGGCGGGCTCTAACCACAAACCAAAAAAACAATGCAAGGCACCTGCCCGATTATCGACCTCGCCCTCGCCGAACACATGCTCTTCTGGTTCCAGGAAGGGCTGCACGGCGGCGGGGTATCAGCCATGGCGGACGGAAGTATTGCCAAGGGGCAAGTCTGCGTCGAAGCCGTCATCTGCCACGTGCTCGACGGCGAGGTGGGAGACCACCCCCGGTGCGTGGACAAAAGACTCACCGAGGTGATGATCGCCATGAATGACGCGCTCGTCTGGAAGGACAACAAGGACCGCGGCGACGGACTCTCCCTTCTCGGCCTGGCCCAGCTCGGCACCGATGGATGGGAAGCCAAGGACAAACAAAAGTTCAGCCAGCTCCGCGAATCCATGTGGGAGCACTACCACAAGCCGAAAGTCCAGCAGGCTTTCCTTGATGATACACTCACCCACAATCCAAGGGTAAACGGAGTTCTGCATGAAATCCAAAACGGAGCCAGCGTTGACGGCTTCCTGTCGCATGACAACCTGGCCCACAGCAACCCGCAGCTCAGCCGGGACTACGCCGACATGATCCTGGCCATTCTTGATCACATGAAGACCCCCGGCATGAAGTGGGTGAAGGAGCTTTGCCGTGATCGCCTGATGGAGATCCGCCGGAAATACCCGATCGTGCAGTGAAATACACCGTCTTCATCCGGGAACCCGAAAACCGCGGAACCACCTATATCGATTCCACCGAAGCCAATTCACCGGAAGAAGCAGTGCGGCTGTGCAAGGAAAACTGCATCGAAGATTGGGAGTGGAATGAAGACAAACAAGGCGAACTGCACATCCTTGGTATCGCCGAAGGAAGCATCACCATCCTGGAATGGGATGATCTCATTTGATTTCCAGTAGCTACGGATACGGCACCTGGGACGCCCCCAGGAGGACCGGCCATCCAAACCGGCCCCGGCGTTCCCGGTATAGCGACGAAGCAAGCCTACCCGTCAGCCTCGACACAATGAGACCGGAGTAGGCCCCTGCTTTACCAGGCCCCTAGGGTTGATTTTTTATTTGCCTGGCCGCACCTTCCGCCCGCCCTTGCCCGGCTTGAACTTCTGCATCAGCTCGTCATTGGCCCTGGCTGCCACACCGCGGGTAGCCGCTGCTATCAAAGCGATCTTCAGGTAGTCGCCGGGCTCCACCTTCTTCTTGCTGTTGCTCATGTCCATGGTGCGGTTGAAGAGGTCTGCTCCACGTCCAAGAACCGAACCGGAATAGCCCAGGGACTTCTCGGTGATGTCCATAGCGCTGAAATCCCGGAGATCATGCGGAGGCTTGCCGGTCACCTTGCTCTTGATGCTCTCGCCCACCGAACCGACGGCCGCCACCTCCCAGTCCTGGAGGATGGGAAGAGCGGTCCAGTAGAACACCGAGCCTGCCTGGCCACCGGTCATCGACATGGTGCTTTCAGCCATCATGCGCCAGCCGTAGCGGGCCCAGGCGTCGTCGAAGTCTTCCAGGCCGCGGGTCTTCCTGGCATTCAGGTCTTGTTCCAGCCACTTCCGGTAGAACTTTTTCCGCTCCCGGTCGTCCATGCCGTAGATGCCCTGTGCCATGTAGGAGATGGCAAGGTCGCGGAACGGCTTGCTGAGCAGACGGAAGAGGATGTTCTGTGCCGGGATCTCCGCCAACTTGAGAGCAGCCGTCGCCTTTTGCTTCGCCTTGGGCGCATGCCAGATCTCGCTCCAGAGGGCATCCGCGGTGGCAGCCATCGAAATGTTGTAGGAGCCGAACGCACGGACCACCGAACGCAGGAACTCCTGGCCAATGCTGGAGCCCTTGTCCTGAAGCAGATTGCCGCGCCGGGTGATCTCGCTCTGACCCATCAGCTCTTCCATCCTGGTCTGTGCCTTGAGCGCCGTCTTGCCATCCAGCTTCAGCCACACGTCGTCGCCGTTGAAGCCCCTGGCATTCTGCAAGCGCTGCACCTCCGCAAACCAGATCATCTTGGACACCGCGCCGTCCGGCTTGCCGGTGGTCCAGTCAAGGAACAGGCGGGCACCTTCAAATGCCATATGCACGCCGCGGGTGCCGGCGTTCCTGCCGCGCACGCCGATGTCGAGGCCTTCCGGCTTCCGCAACAGGCCCAGGGCGATCTTCCTGGACATGGCTTCCTGACCATCGAGACCGCGTTGCCAGACGCTAGGTGCCATCCTCTTCATCGCCTCGAAGGCAAGTGTCCTCGTCGGCTTCCGCACAAGACCTGCCAGCATTTTTGCCTGGGCCGCCAAAAGCTGCGGATCGCGGGCCAGCCGGGCACCGTAGACGGTCATGGCAGGAAGCGTCTGCCGGTAGATTTGCTCCACGTCTGCCAGGGAGTAGTAGGCACCGAGCTGCTGGCTGCGAATGATCGCCCGGCGCAGCATGTTGTCCATGTGCAGGCCGGACTGGAAGCCGGTGCGCTCGCGGTCGAATACCATCCGCATTGCCGAAGTGAACATTGCCATGTCGGAGCGCTCCTGGAGTGAAGCGCCGATCTTTCCGGCAACCGCCTTGATCGCAACGTCGTCGGACAGGTCTCCGTTCATCATCTGGTCGAGGTAGCCGAACACCGGCTTGCCGCCGTTGACCGTGCCGAGGATGTCATGCATCAGCATGCCGGACTCGAAGGTCTTGAGTGAGAACAAGGCGGCGCGGGCCTTGCCGATCACCTTGGCCCCGTTCAAGTTCATGATGTAGTTCTCGTCCTTCTCCACGTTCCACCGGGCACTGCTCATGCGGGTGCGGGAAGTGCCCACCTTTTCGCCTGCCGGACGGTAATTGAAGTCCTCGGTGGAGGTGGCTCCGTCCATCCGGGCATTCATCATCGGGAAATAGTTCTCGAAAACGCCCTGCTTCTGGCCGGTAACCACCGCGGTGATTTCCATGGCGGGGCGGATCTCGTCGAACCAGCCGGTGACATCGTCCAGCCACTTTTTCTGCGTGGAATCCAGACGCGCCTTGAGCTGCATCTCGTAGTCTACACGGTTGATCAGACCGTCACGGAACTGCTCGGCCAACGGGATCAACTCGGCCATGGCTTCCCGGTAGAGGCCCTTCTCTCGGTAAGCTCCCCAGGTGATACCGAAGCCTTGCTTGCCAAGGTTGATCTCAGCCTGCTGGAGGGATGTGATCATCTTGCCAACCGAGATCTGCGGGCTCTTGCCGTATTGCATCAAGTGCCCCACGAGGGTCGGCATGACGTAGCGTTCAGCGTGCGGGCCCATCGCCTGGTTGAACTTATCGAAGGTCTTCTCCAGGCCCATGGTGGCGGAGCGGAAGCCGGTGAAGCCTTTCTTGCCGTTGGTGCCGTATTCCATCAGGGTTACCAGGTTCATGATCCAGTCCAGGGTCTCCGGGCTCTTGGAGCCAAGCTTGCGATATATGGCGTCATTGTGGGCGAGGCTCTTGAGGACCCCGAAGCGCTTCTCATAGTTCACGGCTTTGATCTTGCCGCGGGTTCCGAGCAGGAACTCCATAGCCACCCGGGGGCCCTTCTGTTTCCGCCAGGCGTCGAAGAGTTCCTCCCAGTGATAGTCCCCCGCCCTCTTGGCAATGCCATCCTGGGTATTTGGCGCAAAGCCGTTGTGGATCTTGGTGCGGTAAAAGTCCGTGGTCGCCGGGCTGACCCGGGGCTCCATCATGAACTCGATCAAGTCGGCAACCCACTGGGTCGGACCTTCGCTGAAGAACTCGCGGCTCATCGGGCGGCCGAGGATCTGGTTGAGCACACCCTTGTCCATCACGCTCTTGATGTAGTCCCTGGCCTGAAGTGCCGCCTCGGCCTTGCGGGCCACCGGGTCGGCGATCTTGGTATTGGTCCCGGCCATCACGGAGCCGGCGGTGGCGGCACGCAGGTTGACCGCACCGAGCGGGGTGAACTCGGTGGCTTCCTGCTGCGGCGGGCTCTCCTGAAAGTGCTTCTCCATGGCGCGGCTGATGCGGTCCATTGAGCGTGGTGCGAGCACCGATGGATGGGCCTCAAGTGCCTTGGCCACCTCTTCCTGCATGGAGAGGGCCGGGTTGGTTCCGAGGGCGTCGGCAACGTCACTGCTTGGCATTGGCACCGGAGACACCTGCATTCCCGAGAATAGTCCACCCTCCACCGGGTTTTCGTCAGTCTCCGGGATGTCCTTGGCCTCGATCCATGCCTTATCGGACTCTGTGAGCGTCCGCACCTTCTCCACCACGCGGCCTTCCTGGCGGGGCTCGGCGTAGCCGTAGGAGCTTTCCGAGGACCTGGCGCGGGCCTGGGCTCCCACACGGAGGATCTCCAGTGCCATGGCCACCTGGCGCTCTGCAAAGGCGGTGTCCAGGAGTCCTTCGATCTCGCCCGGCAAAGCATCGATCTCACGGGACTGGATTAGATCACCGAGTTCCTCAAGTGCCTTGCTGGCCGGGCTTTGGTCGAAAACAGGCTCGGCGGTGTCCCATTCGGCCATGGCGTCGTCGAAGGCGCTGGCAAATTCCTCCGCCACCTCGTCTCCCTTGAACCTGGAGCGTCCGCCGATCACATCCCGGGGGTCGTAGTCGCCGGTGAGGCCCTCGATGTTGCCCCCGGAGTCCACCACGGCGGAAGTCTCGAACCAGTCCGCCATTGCCTCGCTGCGGTCGCTTTCCACGATCTTGCGGGCCGTTTTGGCCACTCCGCGGGTCTTGGCGGTCCGGTTGTTGTCGAAAATGTCCGGAACGGCGAGCAGGGCTTGCCGGAAACCGGGATTGACGAGCGTTTCCATCGCCAGGGTGCCTGCCGGGATGCTTCCAAGCGGTCCATGGGTCCTCTGGAGGGCGTCCAGGGCCTCCGCGGCCCTTCCGTAGACGCTGGCGCGCGGTCCGGTGCCTTGGGCGAGCTTCTGGAGCATCGGATAGGCGTCGGAGAGGGCCTGGGACAGCTCCGCCATGCCCCGCAGCGAGTTATTGGCCTGGGTTTTGAACCAATCGGTGCCGGACTGCTCCACGGAGAGTAGTCCCTGTGCCCCCAGGATGCCCGTCAGGCGGCCCGGGCGGTCTCCGGTGGCACTGGCATCCACAATATTGAAGGAACCGCCCCAGGAGCCTCCTGGAGGGCTTTCCATGGCCGGCACGGTAGTGAAGCGGATTCCGGCGATGTTCCTTCCTTGTTCTACAAGGGTGCCGAGGTTCAGCCGTTGGCCCAGGCTCTCTCCCAGGCGGGAGGAATCCATCACCAGGACCGGGGACTCGTCTCCCCACTTCTGGATCTCGATGTTGGCGAGCTGCTGGGCGGGTGAGTTCACGTCCCCCGATACTGCAAGGATGTCGCGCATGGACACCACCGCGGCTCCACCGAGGCTGAGCATCAGGTGGATGTCCTTTTCGCTGGCTCCGAGCTGTTGCATCAGGGAGGGAACCAGCTTGTCCGCCTTGATCCGGGTAGCCTGGGCCGCCAGCGAGGGCGCGGCCTTCTCCAGCAGCAGCTCCTCGATCTTCCGGGACATGGAGGCGTCGTCCGTGCCGCCATCCTGAGTGGAGAGCGCCACGGCAAGGTCGAGCGCCTTGCCCTTGTCGTAGTGGGCCAGGAACATCAGCGAGCGCGCCATGAGGCGCTTCAGCTCCTTTTCCTCGGTGGCCTGCTTGCGGGAGATCCACTCATGGGAAAAGTCGTTGGTATTCCCGGAAGCGTCCCGGCGGTCGATGCTCAGGTCGCCCTCGGTGGGCCTGATCCAGTCGGTGCCGAATGCCCGGCGCAGGTTGGTGAGCAGGCCGACGGCGTTGTCGCCTGTCTTCTGTTCCCATTCCTGGAAGGCGAAGTCGAAGGTCTCGCGGTTGAAGGCGACCAGCTCGTCGAAGGCTTGCTTGCGGAACTCTTCCAGGAACTCGGCTTTCACCGTGCCCTTGGACTTGTAGCCGGCCCGCTCCCTGGCCTTCTCCACGCCTTGCTTCCATTCCTTGCGGAGGTTGTCGATCGCACTGGCCGCGCCCTCGCGGGAGAAGCCGCTGAAGCCCTTGGCACCGCGGTAGGCCTCGCGCAGGGCGGGCACCACGGTGACCTCGAAGAAGTCGCCTTCCGGGCCCTCCACCCCGAGCAGCATGTTGAGCATGTCTCCCACCGGACTGCCATCAATCTCGCGGGCATCGACCATATACCTGGTGGCCTCGGTGCGCATGCCTGCCAGGAGACCCTGCCGCCAGCTCCAGTGGATGCCGTTCTCGGCAACCTCCTCGATCTGGGCACGGGTGAAGCCCATGGACGGGGTGACCGGGATGTCCTGCCATCCGGCCAACCTGGCGAATGCGATCGCAGCCTCATTGGAGGGCAGGCGACCCTCACGGTGGAAGAGGTTCTTTGCCACTTCCCGGCCGGCAGCCTTGCCTTCAGACCAGGCCTCACCCTTGGCAGCCTTGGCCGCCGCCTTCAGCTTCGGGGTGCCGAGGATTGCCTCCGGTCCCTGCCGGTCGATCTCGCGGTGCTTCTTGAGATACCACTGGATGTCCTCCGCCAGCTTCTTGAGGGTCTCAGCCGACGGGTCCGGCGAGTAAGTCTTGGCGATCGAATTCACCCGGCGGGCGTCGAAGCCCTTGCGCTTGATGTCCTCCCACAGCGGGGCGGAGATGTTGCCGGGGATCATCAGGGTGCCCATCCGGTCCTGCACCACCTGGCCGAGCTTGCGCTTGGCTGCCCGCACCGCTGCCTGGCGCTCGGCATACTGCTTCACGCTCAGGGCGATGTCCTGAAGCTCTTGCAGGCGGTCGGTCTGGCCCCGCTTCTTGGCGCTCTCCACCGCCTCGGCATGGCGCGGGGTGAGGCTGATGATTCCCCGCCCGGTGCCTTCGCGGCCGAACTGGATGTAGCGCTGCATCGGCGGGGCTTCCGGGCCGAAGCGAAGCAGCGCGGTGTTGGGGAAGACCCAGGTATCGCCGGCTCCGTTCTTGTAGGGAACCTTGGCGGTCTCGACGATCGAGTTGACGGTCTTCTCGGCCCGGCCGTTGAAGTAGAGTTCCTGCTGGTAGGAGCGAAGGGCATCGATGTCGCCCTGGAACTTCAAGGCGAGGACATTGGAGGGTCCGCCGGAAGCGAGCTGCTTGCCGATCTTCTCCTGCATCACGTCCCACAGTCCTGCCGTGTCGGCATGGGGGTAGATCTCCTTCACCGCCTTGGACCAGACAGTGAAGTTCCGCAGGCCTTGGTTCCAGAGCTGGACGGCATCCTTGGAGAGCGCGGCGGCATAGCCGTTCATTCCCTTGGAGGGGTAGAGGATGCGGCTGGCGACGGTCGATTGGCCGCCGAAAAGCACATCCACGGTGGTATCGGGACGGGCATTGACCCACTCCACCAGAGGGGCCACCACATCCTGGGTTGCGGCTCCAAGCGTCAGGTTGGCTCCCGAGAAGACATCCTCCGCCTTGGTGCCGGGGCCCTTGTAGCCGAGGGTGTAGGTGTCCCCTTCCTGGGTGATCTCGTAATCCCGGAAGCCGAGCTTCTGGGCCTTCGCCTCGGCTGCCTCCTTGCTGGCGAACTTCCTGCCACCTGCGATCGCGCTGACGCTCTTGGCATGGGCCTGGATACGGTTGAGCGCGGTGTCCGGGTCGAGCACGGCAGCCTCTGCCGCCGCCTTGTTCCGGCCCAGGCCGCCCAACTGGAAGGCGCGCTTGAAGAGATCGATGATCCGCTGCCACAGGGTCTTGGGTCCGCCCTCCTTGGCCTTGCTGTCCTTCAGTGGAAGGAAGTCGGGGCCGAACTTCTGCATCGCCTTGGCAATGGCGGGCTCGGTCAGGGCGTAGGAGATCAGCTCGTCCGCCGTGGCGGTGGCGTCCCCCGCCTCAGCCACCTGGCGGAGGCTGTCCGGGATGCCGGCCCAGGCTTCCGGATTAGCTTCATAGGCATTGATGAAATCCTTCCCGAGGGAGTCGAAGTCGCGCTTGTATTCCACCAGCTCGGGCGAGGCTCCGGGCAACGCCGCGGCATTGAGCATGCGGCGGGTGTGCATGTGGCGCACCTCGTGGTCGAAGAAGGTCTTCTGCTCGGAAGGGGAGAGCTTGTTGAAGGTGTTGGAGTCCAGCACCATGGCCTCGGCCTCGATGATCTGTCCGGAGCTGTCCTTGAGGAAGGCGTGGGCATAGACGGCCCTGGTGGTGCCGCCGAAGTCGATGCCGGTGACTCCACCGGGGGTCTTCATGCTGGAAAGCGGGCGGAGCATCACGGGGACCTGTTCCATGCCGGGGAGCAGCAGGGACTCGGAGCCCATCATGCGGGCCACGGTCAGCACGGAGTTGGAAGGTCCGCCGGTGTTGCGGCCCATTACCAGGGGAGCGCCGGGGACGCCGGTGCCACGGGGAGCCATGATCGAGACGGAGGGTGCAGGTCCAAGCACCTTGCCCCAGAACTTCTCGGACTTCTCCTTGGAGCGGATCGGAGCCGGGCCCGGGACCACGCTCGCCGTGCCCTTGCCTTCGCTCTCCTCTTCAGGCTTGGGTGCCGCCACCGTTCCCACCTCACTCTCGACCGGTGCGCCGCGATAGCCGCGCAGGTAGAGGGTGCTCCTGGTATTCTGGGTCAGATCCAGGCCGGTGGCGGCACGAAAGTTGAGAGGACCGGCGGGGAGGTCGGTAGCCTCCGCCGACATGTCCTTGGCCGGGCCGACCGTGAAGTCTCCTTCCTCATCGGGAACGATCGCCGTGGCTTCCTCCGGTTCCGCTTCCGGGTTCGGGGCCGCGGCGGGCGGAGCTTCCGGTTCCGGCTCCAGGTTGAAGGTGAGCTGGGAGTCCGCCTCGCTGGCTTGCTCGGCCAGCTCTCCTTGCCGCGTGGAAAGAAGCTTGGACCCCGCCACCTCCTGCTCGCTGAGGTTGATGACGCTGCCGTCCGGCATGGCTCCCTTGAAGCTCATGGTATCGCCTTCGGGCGAGCCCTCCAGCAGCCGCACGGGTCCATTGGCGGTCTCCACCACATCGCCGGGGGATTTGCCAAGTGCCTTGAATGCATTGACCTGGGACTCGTCGGAGTTGTCCCCCGGTTCGTTATACAGGTTGACTGGAGCCGGGGCTTCTTCCTGTGGGATCGTGCGGGTCAGCGGCGAGCCGTTCTTGGCCACCTGGGCCATGCCGTTGTTGTAGATGCTATTGTCGTCGTGGCGGCCACGGCCCTTCACCTTCTGGCGTTCCCAGAGTCCACGGATGGCGGCTTCACGCTCCTGCGGGGAGGCTCCGCGGAGGTTCTCAAGATCGACGTTATACCGCTCGGCCAGGTTCACCAGGTTGGCCCGGCGGTTGGCCTCAAGGGCATCACCGGCAAAGCCGGCGAACTGGCTGGCAGTCGAGGTGGCACCGCTGGCGAAGAGCGCCAGGAGGCCTTCCTTCATCGCCTGTTCGAAGTTCTTCCCATGGCCGTCCTTGTCCACCTGATACATGTCCTCGATCTCGGACCGGGTCAGTTCACCGGCGGTCTCGCTGACCATCTGGGCGATGTTGGCCTCGAAGACCTCGCGGGCGGTGGCACCAGCGGACTTTACCCCGGCCTGACGGGACATCTCCACGGCGATCCGCTTGGCAAGGGCGTCCTTGCTCCGCATCGGCAGGCGCTCCAGGAGGCCGCCTAAGCCTTTGAAAGCACCACCAAGCAGCATGTCACCGGTGGCATCGATCGGCGCGGCCAGCTCAGCGGCGCGGCTGGCACCCTTGTGGGCAAGGTCGAGGGCTTCACCGGGGCTCGCGCCGTGCTTCTCGGCATCCTGGTAGATACCCTGGTAGGTCTCGCCATAGTGACCGGCATAAGCGCTGCCGTAGCCAAGGGCGGCGAGGCCGGCCGGACCAGCCATGGCGGCGGGAGCCACGTTGGTCAACTGGCCGACGACATTGGAGACATCCTCGGCAACGTTCATCGCCTTCTGGACGTAACCCTCCCGCAGCGCCTTGAGTGCCTCGGCGTTGTTCCTGCCGTAGGTCTCCTCCAGGGCTTCGGTGGCACCGAGGTAGTCCTTGTAGGAGTCGCCGAGGTATTCCTGCCGTTCCGCCTTGGCGTTCGCGATGAAGATGTCGGACAGCGGGATCTCCTGGCCTTCCTTGAGGTGGGGGACGCGCACCCCGTCCTTGTTGCGCTCCAGGTTGCCGAAGCGCTCGTCGGCCCGGAATTTACCCTCGGCGCCCTTCTCGCCGAAGATCTTCACCTTCTGCTTGGAGAGGGCTTGCAGGTGCAGCTTGGCGGCTTCCCGGCGGGCGTCGGCGTCACGGCTTTCCCTGGTGTCCTGGAAGGTCGGCTCGAACCCCTGCTGGAGGGCCTGCTGGTAGGCCTCGGTGCGGAGGGTTGAGGCGCGCGCTGAACCCCACTTGTCGAGGGATTCCCGGGCGTCCGGGTCCATCTTCGTGGTAGTGCCCCATTCGTCCACGGTGTGGTTGAGCATCCAGTGCTCCTGGGCGGCATCGGCAAAGCTGTTTTTGATCGAGAAGGGGGCATTGGCCACGATCTGGGTCGCACCCTTGGCGAAGGAGCTGGCCAGCGGCGCACCGGTCTCGTCATCCACCCCGAACTCGGAGGGGAATTCGTTCACGATCATCCGGCCCCACTCGTCGCCGGTCTTGGGCAGGTCTTCGATCTTGGCGAACTCCAGGCGGCGGGGGCCCTCGGGGGTCATGATCTCCGCAATGGTGCGGGTGGGGTGCGGCAAGATCCGCAGGTCGATCGGGTCGTCGCCCTTGGCCAGTTCGAGCTGTCCGGTGCCGGGCTTGGTGAAGGGTTGGCCCTGCTCGCCGCCGAACTGGTGGCTCTGGTAGGCGGTCTTGGCGGCTGCCTCCATCATGTCGCCCATGAAGTCCTCGTCCCGGAGGAGCGGGTTCATCTGGCCTTTGTTCGAGTCCTGCAGGAAGCCGATGTAGTTGTCCAGACCGGTCCTGGCGATGGCGCGGGCGGTTGCACGGCCCTTGGTCCACTCCGCCATGGTGTCCCAGTCATCGTCGTCCTTGACGTTCTCGTCCGAGACCAAGTCGATCATCGAAAGCCTGTCCTCTACAGGCATCTTTTCGAACCGCGGGTCAGCAACAATGCCGGAAAAGAGGTCGGCAGGAGTAATTTTATCGCTCATGAGCTGGTGGCATTGTCACCAAAGCTCACGGAAAGTCCATTACCGTTTGCGCTGCTGATCGAACAACTTGAAGGCCTCGTTGACGCGGTCCGGAAGAGGCTGGGAATCGTAGTCATCCTCCTGCACAGGCGTTACCTCCTCCTGCGAAAGCGGGGCCCCGGGTGCCATCTGCGGAAGCGAGGCACGGATCTTGGAAACCTTTGCCTCCGAAGCTGAAGCCTTAACCTTCCACTGGCTGTATTCCGCTTCAGCGCTTTCCATGCGCTTCTTCAGCTCCTTGAGCGTCTGGCCTCCGGCGCTCGGAAAATCAGAGTCGCCATAACTATCCTCGATCGCCTTGTTGAGGTCCTGAAGCCCCCAGTTATTGCCGATCTTTGGCCCGATTGGCTTGCCATCCTTGTCCACCTTCATCTTACCGCTGTCGTCGTAGGTGGGGCGGGTCCGATCCTGGAAGTAAGCATTGATGTCCTCGCGGACGAGCTGGAGCTGCGTGTCCGCCGCGTCACGGGCTGCCTTGATGTAGGAATCGCTGGCCTCGGCTGTGGTTAGAATCCTTTCAAGGTGCTTGGGTGGAACATCCTTCAGCGGAGTCTTGTCCACGATGGTGTTGAATACCTCCTGCAATACCTTCTGGTGGCCACGGATAGCCTGGACCGCCGGGCTGTTGTCGTAGCGGGCCTTCACCAGGTTCCGGGAATCAACACGGGAGCCGGCCTTCGAGCCTTCCACGGCCAGGAAGGATGATTCATTCACTTGTTCGGTGATCGACTTCGCGGCGGCCGTGTAGGAGTCCAGGAGGCCGGCTGCTTCATCCAGGCTGGGCTCAGCCTTGAGTAAATCCTTGTGCAGCTCGGAGCTACCCTTGTGGAGAAGGGTGATCGCCTTGGCTGCGTCCGGGTCTTTCATCGCCAGTTCCAGGTCTTGCTCCGTGGTAAAGCGCTTGCCAGTGAAACCGTCCAACGGGGAAAGCCGGTCGGCGACCGCTTTGTCAATCAAGGCGAGACCTTGGACATCGCCACCGCCTTCCTTGGCGCGCTCGGCTTTCCATTTAGCCAGTCGATAGTGGGCATCGGAAGCCTTGTCAGCATTGATGGCCACTCCGGATGGAGTGCTGGCTGTAGCAGTGTTAATCAAGGCAACCTGGCGCTGGATCTCGATGGCGCGCTCCACCTCGTCCACGTTCTCCGGCTTGGAGAGGTCCGCCTTGAGGGCGGCGCTGACCTGGTTCTCCGCCTTGAGGGTGGCGGACTCCGGCAGCACGCTGGCAGGGCCGGGACCAGCAAGAGCCGGACCTGGACCTTCCTGGCGGTCTGGAAGCTGCCGGGGTGGGCCAAGCGTCGAGGGAGGGGCCATGGGAGCCGCCTGCTCGGCAGGCTGCTGGGTCTGGCCTCCGGCGAAGGCGCGGCTGAGGATGTCAGCCATGAGGGCACCCCCCGGACCGGAACCGGCACCACCAGCCGATCCGGAGGAGCCTCCCCCACGGGAAGAACCTGACGCGCGCATGCCTGCCATCCGTTCACGGGCGGCGAGATCCTCGGTATGCATCCGCTCGCGCTGCTCCATGGCGGCCTGCTGCATGGCGAGGTTGGCCTCGAAACGCTTCTGCTCGATGCGGTTCTGCTCCTGCTGGATGCGCTCGGAGGCGGCGTCTTTCAAAAACTGTAGAGCGATGCCGGTGTTCCGGCCCATCGCCTGCTGGGTCATCTGCTGCCCCCTCTGGAGCACGGCGGTCCCCTGGCCCATCAGCGCGGCGAGCGGGTGGATGCCATTGATGACATTGGGGGTTCCGGGTAGCAGGGCCATCAGACGACGTAGGCTTTGGGTGCGGTGCCGGTGGGGGCGTTGTAGTTGTAGTTCATCGCGTAGGAATTGTAGGCCTGCGGATTGAAGCCGCCGCCGAAGCCGGAGGTGAACCCGCCCTGCATTCCTCCGCCACCGCCGAAGAGGGCACCAAGGCCCTGGCCGAGGGCGTTGCCGATCTGGCCATACATCGAGGCATAAGGGGTCATGTTGGGCTGCTGCATTCCTGCGGCACCCGTGGTGATCGCGGCGCGGTTGCCAGCGGCCTGGAGCCGGAGCTGCGCCATCAGGTTCAGGGCCGGGTCCGGGGCGGACTGGAGGTTGTAGGCGTTCTGCTGGCTCTGCTGCATGAGCTGGGCCTGCTGGAGGTCGGTCTGGAGCTGCTGGCCCGGGGTGATCTGGTATTGGGGAGCGGCTACCTGGCGCGAGACCGGGGAGATCTGCTCCGCCTGGGACATGATCTGGGAGAAGAGGGAGGCACCGCGGTTGACGGCGTCCATTGAGCCCAGGCCAAGGTCACGGAGGGTGGCTGGTCCCGATCCGCCGGGGGTGCCGTAGGCTGCCGATCGGCTGGAGCTGTTGGAAATGATGTCTTGGATTGCATCTTGCGGCAGGCGGCCGGAGGACCACATGAGGGCGTTCTCCGAGAGGTTGCCCATCGTCTTGAGTGTGTTCGGGTCGAAGGCCATCGCCCGGCTGATGTCATTCTGGACCGTGGATTGGTTGGTCCGGCTGACGAGCTGGTTGATCAGGTCGAAGTTGTTCAGGTTCCCCTGGACGGAAGAGCGCTGGCTCTCCTCGATGTTGACCGGGTCGTAGAGGGCGGCCTTGGTGCGTGTCCCCGCGTAGCCGGAAGGATTGGCGGCGATGTCCCCGATCAGGCTGTCATAGGCCCGCTGGAGGTTCTTGCCGGCCTTCTGGTTCATCATCAGGGAAAAGAAGTTTCCCTCGGCGGCGGCATCGGCCTGCTTTTCGCCACCGAAGTAGCTGAAGGCGGCGCTAACGAGCGGAATAAGTGCTTCCCACATGGTGTTCCTGAGCTTTTATGCCACACCACGGCCACGATACAAGCGCGATCCCCTGACCGGCGGGCCGAAGCGGCCGGTATCGTTCTCGCGGTTGACCGGTTGATCCCGGGCTGTCTCGCCCTTGAGGGCGTCCCGCATCAGGCCGCGGTGGTATTCGGCCTTCTGGATGTTGTCCGACCCGCTTCCGGAATCGGCATAGAAAATGTGGAGGGCGGCGTTGATCAAGGCCTCCTGGTTGCCGCTCTCGACGATGTCGGTGTCCCAGTAGACCGGGTGGTAGCGGCGGTTGGCGGCGATCACCACCTGGTTTCCGGCGCAGACCCCGGTGAGCTTGATCCGGCGGTAGGACGGGACGGACTCGTAGGGCAGGTATTCGGACAGCACCCGGCCGGTGCAGCGCTCTTTCAGGACGATGGTGCCCTGGCGGTCGGCAGGCAGCACCACGGAGGTGATGGCGGTGGCCAGGTCCTCGGTGGAGAGGCCTCCACCAGCGGGCAGTTCGATGCTCTCGCGGCGGGAGGCTCCGGACGGGTCCACGTAGGTGATCTCGACCTCCTTGCCTGCGTCCTGTGGATTGGTCGCCTCCACCGAGAGGTAGCTGCCGTTCTCGGCGCAGATGTCGCGCTCGGTGGGGAAGCTGCCGCGCATGTCGTAGGAGGCCAGGAAATTGCCACGGCCCTTCAGGCCCACCTTCGCCTCGCGCCACTTCGAGTAGAGGTTGATCGGGGTCTGGTTGAGCCAAGCAGCCTCCACCGCGTTCATGTAGGAGGGCAGGGTCAGGCCGGTGAAGGCCTCGCAGCACAGGCCGCACTGGCGGAAGCCCTGGACCTCGAAGCACTCCGTGATGTCCACCTCGATCTCGTATTCGCGGTAGAGGTTGTAGAACATCTCCCGGATGCGGTTGGCCTGCCGCAGCAGGTAGGCGCGGTCACGGGTCAACTTCCGTCCGAAGGGGGCGGAGATGATCGAGAGCATGTTGCCGAGGGTGGTTTGCATCAGGATATTCCTGCGCGGATGAAGCCCAGCAGGGTGAGCGAGAAGGTTGAAACGTCGTTGGCTCCCCAGCCGGGGCTCTGGTTGACCACGAACTGGTAATTCAGCTCGGTGCCGTCGAGCTGGACATAGACATCGTTGGTGTCGTTTCCGGCCCCGTCGCTCTGGTTGTTCGGTCCGGAGATCGTGATGCCCGCAAAGGCGGCCTGGTTGCCGTTGAGCATGACCTTGGTGAACGCCTTGTTGGTGCTGTTCGCGCCGAGGTTGTTGGTGAAGAGGGTGGTTGCAGCCCGCACGATGGCGTGGGTGGCCCAGGAAGGGGTCGTGATGCCAGGCAGGCCGTCCAGATCGATATCGACGGCAGCCACGGCGACGGAAGCGCTGGTGATGGACACCGGGGACTCGAAGATTTCAATTTGACCGACCTGGGACACATCCACGGTCTCCACATACAACCCGCCATCCGAGCCGGTGCGAAGCGCATTGTCGGAGTCGGAGCTGACCTGGAGGCCGACATTCTGCACGATCGTCTCGATGGAGGCCCGGCTAACGATCCAGCAACCGGCGGAATCCAGCGCGATCAGGTTGTCGGCGTCGGACGATTTGCACGGCGGGGCCTGGGGCACCACGGCGGTGTTCTCCCACTGGCCGGTGAGGGTGTTGAACCGGTAGGCGGAGCCGATCGGGTAGCCATCCGGGCCGGCGGGATACCAGATCTTGGTTTTGTCGTCCGGCGGGCTGACGCTGATGATGGCATCGCCGGGGGTGGAGGTCTCGGTCACCGAGGCGGTGAGCCGGCGCAACAGTTCCCTCATCATCTTGTCGCTGATGCAGTCGCCGGACTGAGCCGGGCTGGCCTGGAGCGTGATGACGTTGTTGGAGCGGGTGTTTGATGCCTGGGCCATTACCGTGAGTATTCAAATGGATCGAAGGTGTCATCGCAATCCGTAACTTCGCCCAAGGTGATGCAGCCGGACTCGGTGCTTTCCATCTCCCCGCCGCGGTCGGCGTTGGCTTTGATGCGGATCGACTCGATGAAGCCGGGGCCGGTGATCTTGAGCAGGAGCTGCACCCAGAGGCAGCGCTTGAGCTGCTCCGGCGGGGCCCCGAAATTGAACTGGAAGTCGCGGATCGCCTTGGGTTGCAGGCAGCACTCCTCGCCGGCGTTCAGGCAGCCGTCGTCCCAGGCGGTCCAAGGCTCCCTGTCGGTGCGGCCGTAGAGGGTGAATTTCACCTCGCCGCGGATCTCCCGGAAGTTCACCACGCAGGAGCTGATGGACTTGAGGGTGGTCTCGTCGCCTAGGGTGTCGGCCCGGGTCATCACCTGCCACTGGATCGGCTTGAGGGTGCCGTCCGGGAGAACGTCGTAGGGCAGGTCCCGGGTGAACTCCGCGATCCTGGGGATGCTGTCGGTGCCGGTGACGAAGGCGAAGTTGCGCTCGGTGTTGCCGAAGACGCCGCGGACCATGTTGCCGACCAGGTAGCCGGTGGCAGGCAGGGTCCACAGCCCTTCCCAGGAGTAGAAGTCGGAGTTCGCCTTGGGCTGGAAGTTGAGCACCAGGATGCCACGGCCGCCACGGTGGGAGGCCTGCTGGATCAGGTGGGAATTGGAGACAAAGAGGCGGCGTCGCTCGACCGACTTCGACATGGTGGCGAAGCGCAGCAGGCGGGTGTCGTCGGTCTGGGTGTAGTTGCGGACCGGCTCGCTGATCGGGGCGAAGGAATCCCCCAGCTTGTTGGTGGCGGCCTCGGAGCGCAGGCTCTGGACTCCATGGCGGGAGAGGAACATCTGGTCCCCGTCATATCCCGTGATGCCGTAGAAACCCGAGGAGCCGGTGTCGTGGAGCACGTGGCGGGAGATCGCCCGGGTGATCCATTCGGTCCGGGGGTAGATCGAGACATCGAGGGAGAAGGCTCCGTTCTTGCAGTGGATGATCAGCTCGGAGTGGCCGTGCTGGGTGTTCTGGAGCGGCAGGATCGCCATCGCCTGGATGTTGCCCAGCGCGGAGGGAGGGGAGAAGAAGGAGCCGGTGGCCCAGTAGACCTGCTCGGTGGTGTCGAGGATGTTGGCGGCGCTGGTCAGGCCGCCCCTGTGGATGATGTCACCAACCAGCACCCGGTTGCCGTTGGTGGCCTGCACCACGCGGCCGTGGGCATAGGCCAGCATCGATGCGCCGTTGGCCAGCTTGCTGTCTTCCTTTTCATCCGAGTTGTAGCCGGTGGAGAAGAAGGCAGGATTGGACCCGTCCCAGATCCAGGTGTTGCTGTTGCCGTCCTGGGCGATCACGTAGTTCTCGGCCTGGATCATCCAAACCATGTGGTAGTCTGGATTCGTCCGCAGCTCGCCCCCGGTCACATCCGTGATGGAGATGGTGGTGGTTTCCGGGTGGCTGTCGGTGACCTTGACCTGATACTTGAAGCCACCGGCAGCCAGCACCATGGAAGCCGCGTCCTCGCCGAAGGCCTGCTGGCTCTGGCCCTCCGCCGGATTGTAGAAGATCGCCCCCTGGATCGCCAGACCCGCGGGCAGGTCGAGATCCTGGATCACCACGCCGGGGCGGCAGCCGATCATGCTGTTTTCCAACACGCAGTTGACCGCGTCGGCAACTTGGGCCGGCTCGATCAGGCTAGCGTTGAGCGACTGGTTTACGCCGCCCGCGGGGAACCGCAGGATGAATGATTTGTCCGGCATTTCTGGAAATGTTCGAAGAAGGATTGCATGGTCAGGTAGGCCTCGACCTTCGAAACGGCCCGGCCATCCGGGTCCCGGCGGTTGCCGAAGTTCACCACCTCGTAGCGCTCCATGTAGACCGGGAAATGGGATTCCGGGTCCTGGAAGGCCCAGAAGGAGCCGAACCCGCCCTTCGGATCATAAGGAGAGATGGTGATGGAAGACTCGTCCCGGAGGGCGGCCATCCAGATCAGGGCTTTATCCTCCTGCACGCCGCCGTTGTCCATGCCCGGGATTCCCTTCCAGCGGGCGGTGAACTTCAGGATGAACTCGCTGAGGGCCCTGGACACCAGGTAGGCGGCCCCGTAGAGCGGGCGCTTGCCGGAGTTCCAGCCGAAGACGCTGGAGCCGCTGGCGGCCGTCACCATGCGGTTGGAGAGCACCAGGGTGTCGGCATCCAGCTTGAAGACGCTGTCGGTCTGGCAGCGGTCCATGATCGACAGGAAGACCCGGTGCATGCCGAGGATGCAGTCGATGCCGTTGAGGTTTTTGCCACGCGGAAACGTGGTCTGCATGACTATCGCGTTCTCGTTCTCCAGGGCCCTGACAGCCACCGGGCAGAGCGGCTTGTCATGCTGCTCGATCACGAACACCGGAAAATAACCGGCCGCCAGCGCGGAGCGGGCGGCCAGCACGGTCTCGTAGGAATGCTCCGAGTAGCTGAAGATGCAGCAGGGGATCATGGCTCAGGCGGGCATCCCGCGTAGAAGATGACATCGTCATTGCCCATGTCGTTCTCCGTGATGACGCCGTCGGCCCAGGACAGGACCCACAACTCGGAGCTGTCGTCGCAGTCTAGCACGGTGATAGATCCGGTTCCGCCGGTGGTGCGGACGGTGAGCGTGCAGCCATCTTCCTCGATCAGGATCGCGCCCTCGTGGCGGAGGCTCTTGATGCGGAAGGTGGTGTTGTCGCCGATGACCACCGGGTCGAGCACGAGGGAAGAGGCGGTGTCGCAGCTCTCCAAGGCGTAGACCATGGAGTTGCCATCCTCGCCCGCCGGTCCGGTCGGCCCTGCGGGTCCGGCGGCTCCGGGAGGTCCGGTCTCGCCACCAGGTCCGGCTGGTCCTTCAGGACCGGCGGGGCAGTCGCACTCGGCATCCTCGCCGGTGCCGGTGGCTCCGTAGGCGGAACGAATGGTGCCGCCTCCAACCTCGGGTTTGATGGGGTCGCAGTCCGCAATCTTGTGGGCGATGACCTTGATCCATGCCCCGTTCCAGACCGGCTCGGCCTCGTTGGTTACCGAGGTGTTGCCGATGTAGGCGGAGTGGTTGCCCTTCTTGAGGGAAAGGATCGCCACGCCGGTGTTGGTGGCGGCCTCATCCAGCCGGGCTACCATGCCGCCGTCGGAAGGAGAGGTCGCCACCGAGCCATCGACCACGATGTCGCACTTCGCAACGTCCAGAGCGCCGGAGAGCGGCGTGAGCCGGCGGCCGGCGAAGACGGTGCAGAGGGCGGGCCAGGGCAGGGTGAAGGTGACGGTGGCGTTGACCCCGGTGTCGGAGTTCGCCTTCCAGGAGAGGATGTGGGTCTCGGGAGCTTCGATCGCAAAGGTGCCGGTCGAGCAGGTATATTTGAGGATCAGCTCGGTGGCGCAGGCGCAGGAGGCATCGCAGGCGGACTCATCCACGGTGATGAATTCGAAGCCGGGAACATCCAGCTCCGGATTCCAGACGATCACGCCGGGAAGGGTGCCGCCCACGAAGCGCACGGGAGCCTCGCCGGCGCAGGCCAGGAGGTAGGGCACGCTGGCAACGCCGCCGATCGCGCCGAAGAGGCCGCAGACCGAGGCCAGCTCGACCTTGCCGGTCTCCGGGTTGAAGTAGAGGACGCCGTCGGTGGAGGCCTCGAAGGTCTTGAAGACACCCTCGTCATCGAAGCCCGCCAGGAACAGCTCGTCGTCGGTGCCTTCCGGCTTGGTGACGGCGAGGTTGGCCTCGTCGAAGTCCATGAAGCCGAAATTGGTGCCATCCCAGGCGATCAGGCCGGGGGTGCCGGGCTTGCCGCGGTATTTCTTCCATTCCCCGGCGGAGGTCTGGACCAGGATGTAGGCGACATCGGGCGGAACGTCCTCCAGGGCCTGGCCGCTGGTGTCGTAGGCGATGTTGCCGGTGGTCTCGTTGATGTAGTTGACCAGCGCGGGCAGATCCAGCACCGGCTTGTCGGTGTAGATGAAGCCGCCGCGGCCATCCGCCAGAATCATCCCGGGCTTGTTGGATGGGAAGCGGTAGAGGCATTTGCCGTTGGTGCCGATCACCTGGATTCGGGCTGCCATCGGCAGGTTCAGGAAGCGGTCATCGCATACCGGCGTGAAGCAGGTGCCCTCCGGCACGGCACAGGGTGATGACTTCAACGCGGAGACGGTCCCTTCGGCTGGCTCGGAGCCCACCGGGGTAACCTTTACCGCTGGTGACGAGGTTCCTGTTCCGGTAGTCCCGGTGGAAACGTCAGAGCAGCCACAATTAGGATCGGCCATGGCTTTTTATCTCAGGAATGGTTGGAAAAATCAATGGCCGTGTCGCTTCATCGGGCACTCCACCACCGAGCAGGCCCGGTAGCTGGCGATCAGCAGCTTCATCGTGTCCAGTTCGCGGGCCATGGATACCTGCTCGATCGAGAGTTTCACGCGGTCCTTTTCGCAGATCTCGATGTGTTTGCGCATCTCGGCGATCTCGCGGTCCTGGGCGGTGATCATCGCCTTGGCCTCGTCCACCTCCTTGCGGGTCTCGGCGTGCCAGGACTCGCGAACCAGCTTGTTGGCCTCGATGGCGATCTTGGCCCAGCCGAAGACAGCGATCAGCCCCAGGGTAAGGGCGATCTCCATCGGGGAGAGGCCGATCGCCCTCCAGAACTCCGGGGTGACCGCGATAAGGTTCAAGGTAAGGGAAGATGAGGTTGAGCCATTTCACGGCAGGTGCGAGCGGCCGTTGCCGAACGGACCAAACCGGCCGTAGGCGACCGGATGCCATTCGAGGCGCGGGGTGTTCGCCGGGGAATCCAGGGGATCAGGGGTCCCGGCCCACTCGGCGGGAGCCGGGCCACAGGAAGCCAGGGCCGCGGCGATTGAAAGAAGTAGGATGATTTTCATTTGAGTGACTCGTTGAGTGAGTTGATGAGGATCATTTTCCTGATTTGGAGACCTCCCCCACCCATCCGGCAACCACCCCCACGTCGTAGAGGCCGTAAACCTTCTTGGCATCACCGACTTCGGCCTGGATCAGGTCGGCGGTGGCGACATTGACGGGCACGGCGGCTCCGGCGCGCAACACCGGGGTGCTGGCGACCGGTTGACCCGTGATCCCGGAAATCACCCCGGAACACGAGGTGAAGGCGAGGGAGGTGAGCGCGGCGAGCGCGATGGTGGTTGTTTTCATAAGGTAATTTTACTCGGCGACCAAAGGTGGCTCGTTTGTTCCAGAAAGGAAACAATCCTCGAAAACAGATGTCCAAAACAAGTATCCAAGGTAGGTCGGGTGGACATCGCCTGCTCCTTCCAGGTAGGCGGCATTGGCGGCGTCCAGAAACGCCTGGTAGATGTCGGTGCATCCCCGGTTGTTGCGGGCGGCATATTGGAGGATCTCGGCCTGCCTGCGGTTGTGTTGGTCTGAAAGCTCGCCCGAATCGTTGAAGGCCTGGGGATTCTGGGTGGTGTGTAGGATCAGCGGCTTCAGTGTTCCATGGCGGGCAAGAACAACCACCACCGCGGCGTCCATCTGGGTCCCCCAGTCAGCACCCCACAAGACGTTGTCGTTGTGGGAGGAATTGATCTGCACGAAGGTCGGGGCGTGATCCACCCAGCAGCGGTATGCCTCGGTTGCAAAATCCCCGGCACCCGCGCCATTGAAAAACCCGTTGGTTTCCAAGGTGGCTCCAATTTGGGCCGCTTGGTTCACATAGATGGTTGGAGAGCCGACCAGGGTTGAGGCGTTCGTGGTCATCCCGGTGACATGCACCCAAAGGTCGATCCGCTCAGGAAGAACAGGATCGCGGGTGGTGCCGATCAGGACCTGTGCGTGGTAGATGGACACGCCGTTCAAGGTCGGGGTTGCGCCGGGGCTGCAATTCAACCAGAACGGAAAGCCTGCCGCCGGGGCCTTGTAAGAGGTAACCGCGCCGCTCACCTGGGTTCCAACAGCGATCCAATTGGCTCCCTCGTCAACGGAGCGGTAATAATT
Source organism: Geoglossum glabrum (assembly GCA_021527465.2). Lineage (NCBI taxonomy): Eukaryota > Fungi > Ascomycota > Geoglossomycetes > Geoglossales > Geoglossaceae > Geoglossum > Geoglossum glabrum. The sequence goes on from JAJDFE020000128.1 coordinate 26,671, forward strand.
GATCGTGCGGGCCCCGCCACCATTATCGACAACGAGATCAGCCCGGTAGCGGACCGGGACACCGGCGGTCATCGCCGGGACCTTGACGTTGGAGGGAGGGCCGCCGACGGCGGTGCCTCCGCTATTCAACCAAGTCATGTAAAGCTCACCGGCATTGGTGAGCATCAGGTAGGAGCTATCGGCACCGGCAGAGTGACCCATCATCTGGATATTCACCGTGGGCCAGCCCGAACCGTTCAATGAACCCGCGTCGAAGGCCACCTCGGCCTCATAGGAAACCCGGGTTGCCGCGTCGATCGATGTGCGAAGATAGCTGGTCGCCATTTGCGGCGTCCATGTGGTCCCGGTGGGGAAGTATCGGCGGCGGCGGCCGGATGGCCCGGCCTGAACCACCGTCTTGGTGATCGACTGCATGTTGTTGGCCGCTTGCCGCAGCTCAACCCGGTGGGTCGGGTAGCGGGCCGCCAGCCAGGACGCGAAGGTGGAGGGCACGGACCCGGCCGGCGTCATGGTGCTGTCTGAGATGAAGCCGCAGGCGGCATCTTCCGCCCTTTCCAGGCGCTTCCTGAAATTCACCAGGGCCGCGATCGGAGTGGATGCGTAGGGCCGCTTCGGCAGGACGCCCAAGGCATCACGGAACTGCTCGGCCTGGGCGTCCGAGTTGATGCCGGTGCCATCGGCACCCACACCACCCACGTCGGTCGGATCGCCGTTGAGCTGGTCGGTTCGCTGCTGGACGAAGTCCACGGAAATCACCGGCGATGATCCTCCGGCAATCGCCCAGCGGACGTATCCGGACTGGGGGATGTTGATGATCCCGTGGTATGGCAACTCCCCGCCTGAGTTCGTGTAATCCACCCAGGCCCCGGCGGCGTCCTGATATTGCAGGGTCGCGGTGCCTAGGGTTCCGGATTCGAGTCCGGCGGTAGCCACATACCGCCCACCAGCCACCAGGAAGAACTCCTCGGTGGCGGTGAGCGTTGCGGCTGAACTGGATGGATTGACGGGGAATGCCATGGCTGCGGGGATTAGGCGGCGGTCCAGGTGCCACCGGTGCTGAGGCGGCTCCATGCTCCTGCCACGAAACAGTGGAGGATCAGGAACTCGCCGATGGCGTCCGCGGTGTAGGTCTGGCCGGTGGTAGCCACGCCGTCGATGATGCCGCCGACCGGAAGGTCTAGGGTCAACGCCTGGGCGGCGCGCACGGCGACGTGGATGCGGTCACCAACCACGGCCGGAGCCAGGACGAAGACGGTCGCTCCGACGGCACCGGTGTTGTGGAGGTAGACACCCTGGGCCTGCTGGGCTGCCGTGAGGGTGGCGGCGGCGGACAGCGGGGTCGGGGTGCGGTAGAAGAGATCGCGCTCGTCGGCGTAATCCTTGGCGAGTTCCAGGCACTGTTGCCCGTTAATGGGGATTGGAGGCTGAGCCATAATCGTGGTATGTCAGTGGTTGTTTTATCGAGTTCGGCGGGCATTCAGACCGCCGAATGTTCCCATGGAGCCGGCGGAGAAGGTTGAAGAGGCCACGAGGTAGATCGTGGTGGTGGCTGCGATGGAGACCCTTTTCCGGGGGAGGGCCACGGTGGTGATTTCCGAGGTGGTGGTGGTCAGGTGGCCGTTGTAGGCCTGGCTGCCGTCGGTTGGCAGGGTCACCGAGGTGGCGCTGATCCCGGCGGTGCGGATGGTCACGGTGGAAGCGTTGCCGGAGAAATTCACCCAACCTTCCACGTCCCAATCCCCTGCGGTCAGGGAAACGGATGCGACGTTGGCGGGGGTGGCGGTGGTCAGGGCAACCGGGGCACCGGCTGCCACCAGGGTCTGGACAAATTCACCGATGTCGCCGGCGGTGGCGGCATCGTTGGTAGCCGACCAGTTGATGTCAACCGCGGTCGGGATGCCGGTGGCGGCGGTGGCGACGGCAAGATACTTCGCGGAGGTGGTTGGAAGGGTCCAGGTGCGGTTGGCGATGGTGGCCGGGAAATACAGGAACTCGATCAACGAGTTGTCGGTGTTGGCGATCCGGGAGCCGGTCGAGAGGGACTCGATGAACGTGTTGTAGCTGCCAACGGTCGAGTTCACGGCCATGACTGCCGTGCAAGATAGGCTGCCGTCGGTGAAGAACTTCACCAGCTTCTCGCCGTCGGCTGCACCAAAACCGCCGTAGGTCGAGTCCGTTACATCCACGGATAGGATGAAGGGCGGGCGGCGCTTCCAGACCTTGGCGTTGCTGACGCCGTTGTAGTCATCCGGGCGGATCACCGCCGGGGAGGCCTCGGCATCGGTGCCAGCCACCAGCTCGTGGATGTATTCCTTGTTGCCGACGAAGACCCGGCGCTTGGTTCCGGCGACAAGGGCCACCGTTGCATATCCATCGAGCTTGGTTGAGCCGCCGCCGGTCAGGCCGGTCACCAGGGGCTCGGTCTCAAGGACCCTGTTCAATGCCAGGAGCGCGGTGTCGGTGACGCTCAGGGCGGCACGGAAAGCCGTGGGGCTGGTGATTCCGCTGCCGTCACCAAGGGTGACAGTGCCACTGGCATCAGGAAGAACGATCGATCGGTCAGCGCCAAAAGAAGGGGGGAAGTTCAGGGTCATCCCCCGCGGGTTGCGGAATGCTGAAATGCCCAGCTCTCCGCCTTCCGAGGTGAAGGAAAGGTTTTCCCCCGCGATCGTCGAGACGATGCTGAAACCGGTGGAGCATCGCAACCGGCCATCAGCATCGAACAAGGCCACCTTGCCGGCATCGTCGGTGCCAAAGCCACCTTCGGAGGTGTTCAGGGTGGCGGTTTCTTCCAGAACCTCGACCCGGGCGGTCAGGCTGGCGCAGCAATCGTAGCAAGAGACGCTCTCGATTTGCGACGTGGAAAGCGTGAGCAAGCCGTCGGGCAGGTCGTCGCTGGAGACGCTGACCTCGATGGTCATCTGGGCGTCGGCCGACTCCGGGGGTTCAGGTAGGCGCACCTCGGTCACCACCCCGGTGACAGGCGAAAAATCCTCGATGACCTCCTCGTCGAAGGCGTCGGGATTCAGGTTGATCTTCACCGTGTCCCCTTCTTCGACCCTGCGCGAGTCGCATTTGAGGCAGGTGTCGAGCGGAATGACGATGGTCGGCATGGTGGCTTGGTATTAACCCCCGCCGGCGGAACGACTCGCACCGGCGGGGGCGAATAATGGACTCCCCCCGAGTCCAAATCAGAGGATGGTGACAGTCACCGTGGTGCAGTCGCTTTCGACCGCGCCGGTGAAGGCCGACAGGACCACCGTAAAGCTCTGTGTCGGAGTGGCACCGGCCAGGATCGGGATGTCGATGCACTTCCGTCCACCTTCACCGTCCGCCCACGAGAGGGTTCCCGCGGTGGTGGTGTAGTCGCTGCCCGCAGAGGCGGTGCCAGCGGTCGTGGTGTAGGCCGCGCTCGCCGCGCCGTAGAAGCCCGGGACACGCTCGGCGCAGATCCGGAGCGTGCTGCTCGCGGACACGAAGACCGTGTTGCAGTCCTCCCAGCGGATCTCGCCCGGGTCGGTCGAGGAGGCGCAAGGCGCTTCCTGGGTCGGTTCCGGGAACACCGGGTAGGAGGCCGGGGTGCATTCGGAGGCGTTCGGGTCGCCGCAGGTGCGGGTTCCGTCTTGCTCCTGGGGCAGGGCGTCCTCGATGTTGATCGTGGCAGCCTGCGGGCTGACCGCGGAGTTGCAGGTAGCTGCAACCGCAACGGGGCCGTAGGGGCTCACCTGGTAAGAGATGGCAGCCGCCAGCTCGGGGTTCTTCACCGCGAAGCTGTAGGCGTGCAGCGCGCGCCAGTAGAACTTGAAGTTGTCCGCGTTGCCGACGCCGAAGCGGTCGGTCACCTTGCTGTCGTCCAGCATGCGGATCTCCAGGTTGAAGGTCTGGTTGCTCCAGCTCTTTCCGGCCACGCTCGGCATCTGGAAGCTCTGCACCTCGGCGAAGCTTTCGTGGATGATGAAGGCGACCTCGAAGAGGTTGTGGACCTGGCCCTGGCAGTAATACTTACAGTCGTAGTAGGACTGGTTGACCGTGGGAACCACGCCACCGCCGGTGCCGGCGCGGGTGATCACCGGGCGGACCGGATGGAAGACCTGCTCGCCGCCGACGCTCTTGAGGTAGCCGCGGAGCGGGAAGTCGGCAAAGACCCAGGTGATCCCTGCCCAGGAGATGCGGTCCGCATCGCGGGGAAGGAACTCGGTGTCTCCGGAAGCCGGGGAGGTCTCGATGACGTATCCACGCTGGGCGCGGTAGGTCTGGCGCATTTCCTCGAAGGCTTCCTGGCTGATGCCGCCGACCACCATGGGGCCGGTCCAGCCTTCGGCCCTCAGCATCGAGAAGGTCCGCTTGACGGTTTCCACGTTGAGGCCGCCGGTCGGAGTGGTGTGCCAGCCGCCGGTGGAATTGACGTAGCCGGTGACCACCGAGGCGTTGTATTGCGCGTTGTTGATCACATCGCGCTCAAGGGCCCAGTTGTGGTGGCGGACGGCTTCCTTGCGGAGAGCGGTGCGGAGGCCTTCGAGATACTCGTTGTAGGAGTCCTTGAAGAGCAGGTCGAGGGCGCAGACCCAGCCGGTCTCGAACGCCTTGCCCTTCAGCTCGTTGGTGAACTCGTCGTAGCCACCGTAGAGTTCCTGGCCGGGAAGGTCGCAGCCGTAGGAGCCGGTGCGGTTCACATCCACGCTGAAGTTGGCGTCTTCGCCGGAGCAGTCGCGGCCGGTAACGGTGCCGGTCACGTCACCCTCGACAAGGAGGGGAAGGTATTCGCGCTCCTCCATGGGGGCGAAACCGTAGCGCAGGCGGCGCGGGTTGGGGCCTTGGGCCGGGTCGAAGGTGCCACGCGGAAGGCGGGCCTTGACGAAGGAAGCCTGGTCATCGGCGAGCCAGCGGTCCGTCTGGGAGACGATTTGCTGCATGCGCTCGGCGATCGAGGTCTTGAGGTTCTGGCAATGGGCAAACTGGAATGGAGCGGCCATAAAAAGAGGTCGGTTGCGTTGGTAGTGGAGCCAGGGGCTTGATTCGAACAAGCGGCCTCGGGGTTATGAGCCCCGCGTTCTACCGCTGAACTACCCTGGCGTTGATTTGTTCCCACTACCGGCAAGCGACCACCGGCTCTACTCCTTCAGGCTTTGCGGATGCGAACCCGCTACGGCTTTGAGCCCTGAGAGCTTTAGTGACAGCCGGTTTGCACCGGGGGTATCTGTCATCTGCTTGAGGCAAGTCGTAACAGGTTCCTCACTTTCCGCAAGCGAAAACCTCACCGGTAGATCTCATCCCTGCCGATTGGCTTGAATCCGCCGGGCGGAAGCTCCGGAGCAGGCGGCGGGGTTGGATCGTCCGGCGCTCCGCCGGTGGTGGATGGCGGGGCAAAACCCTTGAGCTTGTTCAGCTCGGTCTTGGTGGTGGCCAGCATGTTGGCGATCTCCGGCAGGGCGGCGTAGGCGTGGAAGGCCACCGGGATCATTTCCCACAAGCCCTTGAAGGACTCCTGGTAGTGCTGCATGTGACGGACCTGGGCGGCGTGCGCCTCCTCCTGGGTCATCCCGGCAAGCGAGCCCTTGGCCAGCGGCTTGGGCGGCAGCATGGCCTGCTTGAGGTAGGCCTTGAGGCGGCCGGAGTGCTCCTTGAATTCAGGGCTGCCTTCCAGCAGGCGGGAGAGCACGTTGCGGGTCGCAAACGGGCTGCTGGCGGCAAGCTCGTCATCAAAGGACAGGGAGGTGTCGAAGACCTCCTCGAAGCGGCGCAGCGCGTCCATGTGGGCCTTCTCGGCCCGCTGGTGGATCACCTCGTCACCGTTGGTCGATACCCGCTCGATCTGCTCCTTGAGAGCGACAGCCTGCTGGGACAGCGTGGGCAGCGAGTTGAAGACGGTGTCGGAGTCGAATCCATACGCAGTCTTCACTTTTTCCCGCAATGCGTTGTATTTCTCGTCATACCCCGCGTCGTAGATGTCACCAAGGTTAAGGAATTCCTCGATAAGAGGCTTTCCGTTCTGGGCGAACTTCCGTGCCGACTCCGGCTTGAGCAGGCGGGCGGTGTCCTTGACGGCGCGGTCGAGGTTGGCGGTGGCCTGGGCGACCTCCGGGGAGAGCATCGGGTTGACCAGCGACTGCTCGCGTTGCCACTCGTTCAGACGGGCCTCGGCTTCCTCGCGGGCCTTGCGATCGGCCAGTGCCTGCTGCTCGCGCTCCTGGAGCTGGAGTTCGAACTGCTTTTTCTGCGTGGAAATAGCCTCCCGATACCAGGCCGGGGCCTTGTCGTCGCCGGGCTCCGGGGGTGTCTCTGGCGGCGTCTCTCCGGGAGGGGTTTCAGCCGGAGCACCGAAGAGCCCGGCCAACGGGTCGGGCTTCGCCGGGGCGGCGGCGGGGGTGGGAGGAACCGGCGGCTGGACCACGCCGGGGGCAGGTGGCGGGACGGCAGCCGGGGTGTTCTGCGGCTGGCCATGGATCTCCTCGAACCTGATCGGCTCGATGCGGTCCAGTTCCTCGTTGGTGGGGGTGGGCGCTGGCGCTGGGGCCGGCGGCTCGATGACTGCGGGGTCGCTCATGGATTGTCGTTCTCAGGTTGATTTTCGAGGGGAGCTACGCGGCGGCGCGGCGTTTGGCCGGGGGCTTTCACCACCGGCGTCATGATGGCGTCCAGACGCTCAAGGAGCAAGCTGAAGCCGACGGAGTAGATGCCGATCACGGTGTAATCCACACCGATCTTCTTCCTCTCCTCAGCGAGAAGGCGGTGGCCTTCGCGCTCGATGATGTCGCGCTGCTTGGCCCAATAGGTTTTTGCTGCTTCCGGAATATCGTATGTGTCGTTCATTGGGTCGGGGCGGGGGCTTGCGGGGCGGTCACCATGGCGGCCTTGCTGGCGGCGTCGGTGATCATCTTCGCTTCGTTGGTGGCCTGGAGCTGGGAATCGAGTTCGCGGCGGGCTTCGCGGTCCTGTTCGATCGATGCCTGCGAGCGGTCGGCCTGGTCGAGCTGGCGCTCCTTTTGCTGGAGCTTGATCCGCTCGGCGGGATCGATCTCGGAGTTCTGCTTGTTCGCTTCGAAGGCTTGCTGAAGGCCCTGTGCCGCGGTGGCCAGGCGCTCAAGCTTCTGGCTCCAGGCGTTGGCTTCCTCGGCCCGGCGCTTGTCGCCTCCGCCCTGCATGTTGCGGATGTGGGCACCCTGGTGGGTGGCCAGCGACTTGAACCCGGCGAAGTCGTATTCGTTCATTCCACCGGCGGCCTCGGACTTCTTCACCAGGGCTTCCAGCTCGGAGTCGTGCTCCGGGATGTGGATCATGTTCACGTCGTCCGGGTTGAGCGACGGGGTGAAGCCGACGATGCCGCGACTGAGGGCGGCGGAGTTCTCGTTGCGGGCGCGGGAGATCTGGTCCGGGTCCACGGTGTCCTGGTAGGGGACGATCGCGGCAGCCTTGTCCGGGTCGCGGGTGACGGTTTTCACGAAGTCGCGCTTGATGATCTCCTGGCCTGCCGGGTTGAAGGCTCCAAGCGAGCCCATGAGCTGGCTGGCGGACTGGAGTTCGTTGACCCGGCTGCCGTCGCCGAAGGCGCGGACGGTTTTCACTTCGAGGTGGAGGAACTCGCCGTGCTCGGATTGGCCGAGCTTCTCCCGGACCACATCGCTGATACCGGCGCGCTTCAGCTCTTCGCGGAAGAGGTGGATGTCGCAGTAGCCGGGGTTGTCCTCGTTGAGCGGTGCCACCAGGAAGCGGCGGAGGATCTCGGTGCCGAGGTCATCCATCGAATCGTAGATGTCGGCCATGCGGGAGGCCACCAGCGCCTGGGCTCCGGCCTGGCGTTCGGCGGCCTGGATCTCAAGCTCGTCGGACTCGGTGCCGGTGTTGGAGATTCCCGTCCCCGCATCTTCCGATGAAAGCCTGCGCAGGATGTCGATCACGCCGATCGCGTGTTGCCAGTTACCGGCGACCTCCATCTTGACCGGCTCCATGCCTTCCGGCAGCAGGTCGGAGCGCTCGGCGAAGAACCTCTCGATCTTCTGGCGGCTGGCACCGTCGGCCACCTTCCACTTCATGCGCATGGCGTCCTTGGCCCCGTCCATGGCGAGGTTGAAGAACTCCTCAACGTCGGCATCCCGCGGATAGTTGAGCCGGCCGATGCCGACCGCGGCGGTCCACAGCGGCTTGCCCCCGATCTCGGTGTCGATGAAGAAGGGGAAGTTCCACTGGCGGACCGACTTGAACTCGTTCGGGTTGGAGTAGAGCAGGGCGTCCTTGATGGTTTCCTTTTCAGGGGTGCCGGACTGGCTGGTGGTGCGATCGGCGGTCAACGTGTAGCGGGCCAGGATCTTCAGCGAGATCGGCTTGTCCACCTTGCTGTGGTCGATCTCGTAGAGATACCAGACCGGCAGGGTGGAGCGGGTGGTGATGGTTCCGTCCATCGGCAACTGGCCCTGGTTGTTCTCGGCCTCGGCGGTCACCCCGGTGGGGTTCATCGCATCACCGAGCGGGGCATTGGGGGAGTCGGGCCGGAGGGTCTTCACCGCGTCCGAGAGGGCCCTGGTGTTCCAGCCGGAGTCGGCACCGGCAGCCTTGGCCTTCTTTTCGTAGGCGACGAGCTTGTCGTAGGAAATGTTTTCCGGGCGGAAGGCGTAGGGCAGGCCGTCGCGGTGGGGAGGGCAGTCGCGGGGGACGTAGAGGAAGGAGGACTTGGGGCACCAGTCGAAGTTGTCCGGCATGCACATCGTGTCCCGGCCGTGGAGCACGAGGTTCCCTGAAAGCACCCGGGCCTCCGGCTTGAGGCGGCGCGAGCGGCGCAGGCGGCGGGCAAGTGCCTCGGTGCAGAGGGCCCCGTAAAGGTCACGCTCGCGGGCGTCGAAGGCCTGCTCGTTGGTGACCGAAACCTTCCAGATCACATCCCCGCTGGTGAAGATGCCGTTGATCTGGCTGCGCAGCTTCTCGATGTTGTTGTAACCGAAGAGGTGGTTGACCACGTTGCCCACGTTCTGGCTCTCGGCCTCGCTGTTGGTCATGGTGTCCCGGCCGTTGTAGAAGTTCGCCACCCGCTGGCGGTCGGTCGCCGCGAAGCGGTCATCATCGACAAGCTTGTTCGCCACGGCGAAGGCTTCGTCGGGCGTGCTGAAAAACTTGGATTCCCACTTCATGGATCAGATCGGTTTGGCGGTTCCCGACTCCAGGGAAAAGGCCCACTGGTTGATACGGACGGCATCCTCGAAAGGAAGGATCGATTTGCCCAGCTTGCGGTTGACGGTATTGTGCAGGTCGAAAACCCAATGGGCCGCCTGGTGCTCGTTCTTCACGTCTTCGGGCGGGTGCTCAAGACGCCAGGTGGTCCAGGTGCCGTAGCACTCCTCGCAGCCGTTCGGGTTCTCGGAAGGGTCGAGCAACCTGGTCACGATGCCGACCGCCGCGGTCCAGCTCGCCGGGGTGAAATGTCCCTTGCTGCCGAACAGGGCCAGCATTTTCCATGCGGCAGGACCGAAGGTGGAAGGCGAGACGACAAGATGGGCGTCCGGGGCCGGCGGGATCTGGGCCGGCTGCCGGGTCTTTGGTTTGATCACGCGGTTGGGGTCGCGCTCGCCCCAGACCATGTTGAGGTAGTCCCAGATCCTGACCATCGGCAGGTCCTTGCCGGCGGTCTGATGGACCCGGTAGATCGCCATCGCGATCGTGCGGGGCTGGCCCTCGGCGCGCTGCATAACACCGTTGATCGAATACTCGATTCCCCAGCCGCCCTGCGGCGGGTAGTGCCGCCAGTTGCGGATGATGGGCTCGGTCTCGCCGATCTCGGGGATGGCCTGGAGCGAGTTCATGATGTCGATGCCGCGGCTCGGCAACCCGCCGGGGCCGCTCGGCTCGGACATCTTCAAAACCCTGGCTGCTCGTGCAGCTCCACAACTCGCGCAGGCCATTATCGTGAGGTAAGTTTGGCCACCCTTGGGCGTGGCCGGATGCTAAAGCCTTCTTCCGTGCTTGAAAATGTATTTGTTCGCACCTTCCGGTTGAACGGCAGGTCCATGCCGACACGGCGGGCGAGGTGGCAGGCCATGGCGAGCACGTCGGAAGCATCCGGGCTCTTGCCTTGGTTGACCTTCTTGTAGTCGATCTTGGATTCGATGGCGACCTTCATCCCGGCCTGGACCACCCGGTGGCGGCAGGCCTGGCCCAAGGCGTCCATGATCAAGTCGGCCTCACGAAGCATGCCGGAGCCAACGATCAGGGCGAGGGTGAAATAGTTCTCGCTGCGCAGGTTCCGGTAGCTGTCCTTGGCGGTCGCGCCCTCGGTGTTGACCACCATCTCGGTAGGCAGGTTCACCAGGTCATAGCACTTCACCCGAGGTCCGAGCACGCCCCGGATCTCCATCGTGATCGAGCCGCGGCAGGAGGAGTCGAAGGCGAAGTTCTGGCGGTCCACCTTCTTGCGGCGGAGGAACTCGCCGGCGGCCACGGCGATCTGCAAGTCCATCGTCGCTTCCCGGCCTTCCTTGATCATCACGGGTCCGTCGGACTGCTCGTGGAGCCGGGCCAGGAACGCCTCGTCGGCCACCATGCCGACCTCGACCTTGATGGTTTCGATCGCCCCGACCGGGCGGAAGATGATGGCGCGGTGGCTGGTGCCGTCGTGGGCCTGGACCATCGCCGGGCCGAACTCGAAGGCACCGATCTTGCAGGGGTCGCCCTGGAAGCCCGGGTCGAGCGCCGCCAAGCGGGTCCACTGGCCTTCCGGGCGGTAGAACTTGTCGAATCCGCCGCCGGAGCGGATCGCCGACAGGCTCAGCACGAAGTCGTCCTCGTTGCCGTGGTGCGGGAAGGAGCGGATCTGTTCAAGGTATTTGGAGCCCTTCTGCCCGTGCTGGGTCTCCATGTTGACCCGCTTGGTCTCGTTGAGGAGGAAGGGGTAGATCTCCCGCTTCTCCGGGTTGACCACGTTCGGGCTGAGGTGGCCGTCGATACGCAGGGTCATCGAGTTGTAGGCGCTGCGCCAGAAATGGTCGGTGTCCGGCTGGAGGTCGGCATACTCGCCCTTCCGCGGGTTGCAGAGCACGCCGTCCATCTTGATGATGGATTTGAAGTTGCAGCCGGTGTAGCAGATGAAGTTCTTGTTGCCGGTGGTGTTGTCGAGGATTTCGATGAAGTCCTGGCGCTTGAAGAGGGCGATCTCGTCCCCGAGCAGGATCATCATGCCGCGGAGCTGGTCCCGGCTCTTGGTGCCCTGGAGCTTGGCAACGTCATCGATGCCGACCAGGTCCACCCGGCCGCCCTTGGGATGGGCCAGCGAGAAGTAGAGGGTCTTCTGGCCGGAGGTGTTTTTCTTCATCTCCGGGAACACGCCGTTGTGGTGCTCCTTGATCTGGTCGTAGCAGGACTCGATCTCCGACCAGATGGTGAAGTCGGCCACGTTCTTGAACGGGCAGGCGACGTAAACCCGGGTGAAGTCCGGATCGATCGCCATGAAGGTCAGCGCCGAGCGGGCCTCGAAGGCGGATTTGCCGGAGGACTTGCTGCCGATCAGGTTCACCATGTCGGCCCCTTCCTCCAGCATAGCCTCGGTGGCGATCGTCATGTCCACGAAAGCCGGGGTGATGATCGTCTCCGGCATCAGCTCCTTCATGAAGAGCAGGAAATGCTGCCACCAGTAGAGCCCGTAGCGGCCCGGCTTGCCGTAGCTGCCGGGCTCCCGCGGCCAGTTGCGGAGGATGCTGCGCTCCACATCGAAATCCGCAAGGCCCGGGTGGACGATGCGGATCTCTTTATGGTGGGCCTTGGCCGGCAGGAGGCGCTCCTCTATGTCCTTGATGGAACCGGAGAGGTCGAGGCCTATGACGGCGGGTTGGAAGTCGTCGAGGAGCAAGGGTTAGTAGATGATGTGAGCATCGATCTCGGCGTCGTAGCGGTAGGAGGCGGTGGTCATCGAGCCCTTGGAGTTGACCTTCCATAGCTGGACGCCGTCCATGCAGACCTTGCCGGAAGGGGTCACGATGAACTTCCGGAGGTGGTCCTTGGAGTAGCTGGCGATCATCGCCTGGGTGCTGGTGGTGGGCTTGCCGATGATGTCGGAAAGCTCCTTGGCGTTGATCATCTTGCGGTGCTTGTCGAGGTGCGCCTCGATCAGGTTGTGGATCTGCTCTTTGGTGTATTGGCTCATGGCTTAGATCTGGACCACCTGGCCCTTCGCTTCGCGAGGGGCTTCCGGTGGGGTTCCCAGCAAGGCTTTCGCCTGGCCGGTGATGACGGTCTTGCGGGCAGCGTGGCTTTCCGCGCGGAAATGGTCGAGGCCGATCGTGGAGTCGATCAGGTCGCGGATTTTCTTGATGTTGGAAAGGATGCCGGCCTCGGCCAGCGTGCCGGCCCCGGCCATCGGCAGGGCGAGCATCAGCGAGCGCTCCTTCTCTCGCAGCTTCTCGACGGTCCCGGCGCGGCGCTCCATCTCGGCCTGGAGGGTGGGAATGTCGTGCTGCGGCACGAGGGCGAGGTTGCTCGGCTTCATCATCTGGGTCAGCGTCTGGGCGAACTCGTCCCAGCGGTCTTCCTTCTTCACGGTCTCAAGATAGTTGTTATTGATGCCGGTGAACTTGGAGATCTGCGCCAGCGGCTGGCCGAAATGGATGTGGAGGATCGCCCCGATGATGATGGCGTTGGCCCGGCGCAGCGTGGCTTCCGGCACCGGGGTCACCGTGTTGAAGCACTCCAGCCAGGTGGACTCGACCTCGGTTCGCGGCTTGACCGAGCCGACCCGCGGCAGCTTGCAACCCTTCTCCGCCAGCTTGCCTTCGGCGGAGGCCCGGCGCTGGCGGAGGATCTTCTCGTCGTCCCGGCCGTTGTATTTCGGGTATTCGCTCATTCAACTGCGACCATAAGTTCAGGGTGAAGGTCAGGGGACGTATCCCACCATGAGCGCCCGCTGTCACGCTTTCTTCCAAGCAGCAGGCGGGGGCTTTCAAGCTCGGAAGGCAGCGCTCCGTGGCCCAATGCCCAGATGGTGGAGAAGCCTTTCGCTACACCCTTGGCGGCACCGGCCAGGGCCTCGTCGTCGAACTCGACGATCCGGACCCGGTGGGGCGGCTCGGAGCAGACGAAGACGAACTTGAAGGAGCGGACGAAGATGCCGTTCTTGCTGATCGCCTTGGAGTAGAGGTGCTCTTGCCAGTTATATCCTAAATTTCTGGCTATCCGGGCTATCTCGTCGTCGGAGCAAACCCCGGTCACCTTCAGGTCCCACACGTCGGCCTTGTCGCCGTCCACCGCGATGTAGTCGGGCTTCGTCTTGAGCGCCACGTAGCCGGTCTCGCCGGAGGACAGGTGGGTCAGCTTGAGGGCAGCGGTGTAGACCTGCTGCGGCTGGGCCCTGGCCATCTCGGCTCCCTCCGGGTGGCCCAGCACGGCTTCGATCATCGCCTCGGCCGCCACCAGGTCTTTCTTCTTGAGGATCTCCTTGCCCTCCGCCTCGGCGATCTTCTTGGCGTCGAGGTAGCCCTTCTTGCGGGAGTCCTCCTCCTCGGTCACCACGTAGGTCGATTCAAATTTATGTCCTTCGGTCATCAAGAGATCGACCAGGGAGCCTTTCTTCATGCAGGCCCGGTAGCCCTTCTTGATCTCGGCGTGGAACTGGAAGGGGTTGTGGGTGGCAAAATGCAACTCGGACTTCGACCAGGTGCCGAGGAGGCAGTTGACCTTGTTCGGCCGCCAGTCGTGATAGTTGTCGGAGGTGATTCCCTTGACGGCGTCGAGGGCTTCTTCGGGGGTTTGGTAGACGCTCATGGGTAGCTGCGGATGGATCGGGCTGAGAAGAACTTGGTGGTGCCGTCGGCATAGTAGGCAATGCCGGAGCCGTCGGCGTGGGCGGTGAAGGCGATCATTTTCATTGGTTATGCTGGGGACCGGGCTTGAATTCGTATTCACCCAGGCTGGCCAGGAACCGGATGGCCATGGCGGCGGTCTGGATGGCTTCTTTCTTCACCTCCGCAATGGAGGTTTTCTGGGGCTCGTAGCAAAGCTCAAGCACGGCTTGGTTCAATTCGCCGTATTCCTCTCCGAGGACGGCCAGGGCATGGATCGGATCGGTCGGCCATTTGGGGAATTTGGCGGTGGCGCTCTCGATCTCCTTTCCGATTTCTTCGAGTATCGTTTTCATTGGTCGTTTAGTTGAGGGGTAAGCAGGAAGGAAAGCAGCCTGGCAGCCGCCCGGTGATGATCCTCGGTGCGGATTCGCTCCAGCAGCCAGACCGGCCAGCAGCGGGGATCGGGCTCTTCTTTTCTCATCCTCAGCACCAGCTTTTTCATGGGGATGGTGAGCAGGCTGGAGAGGTCGGTGAGGGCCGCGGCTTTCTTGAGCTGGTGTTCCATTCCCTGGCGGCTGCCGCGGTAGGCGGCGTGCATGGCGAGGAATTCCTTTTCGGCTTCATCGGCGAGGCCGGCTTTCCACATCTCACGCAACTTCCGGAAGCGTTCGATGCCGAGGTCGTTCTGAGGCATGCCGGAGCTTAACCAACCAGGCTGGCATGGCAAGGTATTTTTTACTTATCCACACGAAAAGGAGATTCATCCAGGTCATCCACCGGCTGTTCAGGCTGCTCCGGTTCGACCTCCACTTCACCGGCGGCCAACTGGGTGGCTTTGCCTGCCATGAAGCGGAGCGCCGGACAAAGCTCGGCGATCTGCTCCTTCGGAAGCCTTTGGATGTAAGCCCAGAGGCTCTGAACCGTCAGGAAATTCTTCCGGGTTCCCCCATTAGGGAATGGTAGCGGGATGTCACCCACCCTCACATGGACCGAAGCCGTCCATTTCGGCGGTCGGTTCTGGCACTTGCCGGCTTCTTTCAATGAGAGGAACCGGGCTTCCTGGGCAGCGGTGATCTGCTTGCCTACCAGCCTGCGAAACCAACCATGTTTTGGCGGCCATGCGACCCCCAACACCGCTAGCTGCTCCCGATTCAGTCCGCCTCGGCGGCTTTGCCCCGCCTCCAGCAGGGCCTTGGTAATGTATTTCATTTTGGTGGGTTGGTTGGCCAAGCTCACAAAGCCCCCTGCCCCAGCCGAAAATGACCGGAGAGAGGGATGGCCCGCACTCGTTCTTGTAGAGCGCCCAAGTGGTTGGTTGAGGAGCGCTGTGGTGGACTTCGCCTGCGCTGTTGGAGCGGGTGCAGGAGCTGGAACCGCGGCGGGCAAAAGAGAAAGCCCGCCCCCGGAGATGCCACTACGAGGACGGGCTCTGTGATCTGATGGGTGCCACCAGACGAATTGCTGACCTGAAGATGGCATCTCGGGTCTGGCGAAGCAATCGCCGTTATGCCGCCCGCCGTCCAGAAAATAAATCATGCCGCAGCTTTTTGTTGCTATCACCAAAGACCCTGCCAGACTGCCCGGCGAGATGCCACTCAATCACCACCACCTGCACCGCGAAGAGGCGGAAACCCCGGGCCAGATGACCGGGAAAGAGTTCGAGGCCCGCATCATGGGGATGGCCGAAAAGCTCCAAACCCGCGGCGATCTGATGCTTTGCCGCTACGGAACGACCTCAAGTTTTTTCAACGGCAGGATGACCGCGAAGGATAGCCTGCCCGATTTCGAGGGGGTCACCAGCATGGGACTCCAGTTCATCATCGAGGCCAAGGCGACCAGCCAGGATCTGCTCAACCTCAACACGAAGTTCGTCAAACCGCGGCAGATCCGGCACATGGCCGAGAGGTCCCGGTTCAATGTCCCCTGCTTCGTGCTGGTCCACCACTACGGCCGGGAGCTGGCCACCCGCAACGTCCCGCCGATTACCAAGGCCTACCCGGTCCACTACAAGATGGAATGGGTGGTTGCCGTGCTGGCCGCCGCCAAAAAGAAGGAGGAGCCGCACGGATCGATACCGCACGACATGGGATTCGAAGTGCCTTGGTTGATCGGGCCGCGCTGGAAGCTCGCTGGGCCCGACCTGGTGGATGCGATCGAGAAAACCCGCCACCACATCTACGACCTCAACAGCCGATGAAAGCCTTCCTCCAAGCCCACCAGTGGATGTGCCCGGGATGCTGGGCGATGGGCCACCATCTGAATCCCGTTCCGCGTGGAAAGCAGTGTCCATCCTGCTTCCACATCATGCCCGAATGGTGCTTCACCCGGGCCGAGACCGCCGGCATCGCCCTGCGATCAGTGAGGGACGGGTGGTATGAATTCACTGAAGGCTGCTCCCTCTGCGACTCCGAACTCCCGCCAGGCCCGCTGACCTTGTGCGGCATCTGTGGACGGGAATCCTGCTGGGGCCGTGAGGTCAACGTGCTGACCCTGGCGGCATCGCCTTGGGATGGCCAGAAGATGGAGACAGTAGAAAATATTGTCTTACGGTAACTTTTTCCTTGCGCATCCCCGACACCATTCCATGATGACCCCGATGAACGACACCCCTGGCCCCCAACCCTCCGGCCTCGAACCGCAAGCCCCTTCCGCCATGAGCCTCCAGAGCCCCCACGATCTGTTCGCCGAACTGGCGGAGCTTGCCGCCGATGTGACCCTTGACCGGGCGATCAAGGAAACCGGCGTGGAGAGTCCCACCGTCTCGATCCCGGACTCCGCCAAGGAGATCGCCAGGGTCATCGTGAAGGGAGCCAACCTGATGGTGGAGGGAGCCTTTGAGGCCGGAGCCGAGGCCATCGCCAGCGCCTGCTTCTCCTGCCTTGTGCTTGGCCACTTCGCCGACCAGGAAACCGGCGGGGCCTTCAGCAAGGAGATGGAGGTGATCTTCGAATCCGCCGAGGAGGAAGAAACCGAACAAGGAGCATGAACGACAACTTCAAACTCGAAAGCCTCGTGGTGAAGGACGACCGCCGCGGCCGCTACATGGCGATCATCCGGGAAGCCGCCGGTGACGCCAAGGCCGCCAAGGCGAGCCACTCGGAGATCCGCCGCCTGCTGCGCCGCGTGATCCCCCTTGAGATCAAGCCGAACACCTACAACCACCGGGTATGGCTTCAGTGCGTCAGGCGCTTCCTTGGCCTTCCCACCGGCTCGCTACGCCGCCGCACCATGCGCAAGAGCGAGGTCATCACATCCGCCCGTGACTGGGCCAAACGCCAGGGACTGATCCTCACCGATGAAATGGAAGCTGCTGCCCCAGGAGGAGTTCGACCGCCGCCAATGCGAAAGCAAGCAGGCCTACCGCCTGAAGGTGATGGCGGAAGCCCACGCCCTGCAAAGGATGAACCATCCGGTGAAGGCGTGGCGGGCGGACCGGAAGATCTACGTCTACAAGTGCCCGGTCCCGGGCTGCGGGTGCTGGCACCTGACCAGCCGCAAGCAGAAGGAGGAAAGCCATGATCGGATACTTCCAGGATCACTTGGAGGGCATCAGCGAGGGCGTGAGCCAGCTCAAGAAGATGGACGACGAGATCAACCGGCACGCCCCCAGCTTGGGAAGGCTTTTGCGAGGAAGGCTCCGCCATCTGGACCGGGAAACCTTGAAGGCCTTGAAGGCTGAGCTTTCGGACTACAACGCCACCACCCGCCGTTGGAAAGACGGCACCTACGCCTACTGACATGAGCACTACAATCGATGATGTTGAACACCCGGCGATCTTCCAGGCCGGACAAGCCGCGGCAGTTGAAGCCCAGATGGGCGGACGGTCGGAAAGAAATCCCTACTCGGGAGCCACCACGGAGGGAAAATGCTGGTATTTGGGATATTTAAGCGGCCTCGAACAATGCCAACTACAACCAGCATGACCATCTACACCATTCTCATTGAGGACCGCCACGCCGACCCGGATGTCGAGCTTTACAGCGTCCGTGACGAGGCTTTCGAGCGGGCCCACGATCTCGCCCTGGAGTATGCCAGGAGCCCCGACGATATCACCGACGACACACACCGGGACTGCGAGCTGCTGCTGTCCTACTCGCCTGAGTCCGACAGGATCACCGTATTCAAAAAAGAACTCCAATGAGCTACCCGCCCACGCCAGACTTCCCACCCAAGCCGATCCCGGCTTCCATGCAGCTACCGGTGACCTGCCTCGCCGATCCGGCCTACGCCATCGCCCGGCGGCTCGACCAGCCTCGCGAGCTGATCACGATCGCCAGCCTCACCACCCTGGACCCCGATACCATCCGGGTGAACTACTTCCTGAAACGAGCATGAACGAGAATCTTCTGCCCGAGTTCAAGGGGGACGACGTGATGGACGTGGCCCCGGAACAAGCCCTGTCGGACGCCATCCGGGATCTGCGCAAAGGCTACAAGGCCGACAAGGCCTACATCATCCTGCTGAACACGGAGGACACCTGCTACCAGACCCGGGGCTACAACTCCGGGCTGCTCACCAGCGAGGCCATCGCCTTGCTTGATATCCAGAAAAGCCACCTGCTCGCCATGCTTGCAGCAGCCCCCGAATCAGACTCCAGCGAAGATTGGAAAAACCAATGAGTGCAAAGCCAAAGCCACCGGCGGCCAAGCCGGACAAGGTCCTGCTCAAGGACATCGTCATCCCTGCCGGGACCATCTTCCGTTCCTGCGACGGCACCACAAGGCGCTACAGCAATGGAAACTACGAGGTCCTGATCGGGCTCAGCAAGGACTCCAGCGGCAGCCTGACCTACGGCATCGAGCCGGAAAACTCCGACTTCTTTGCCGACGCCGTCCCAGTGGTTCACATCCGATGAACACCAACAACTTCGCCCAGGAGAACCTTTTCGCCACCTTCACCTACCAGCACCCGCTGCCGGAGGAGATGGCACCCCGCTACCGGCATGAGGACGCCATCCGCAGGGAGCGCTTCCGCCGCGAGCAGGCCCGCTGGGCCCGCAAACAAATCCCCACATACTGCCTCAAATGAACAACAACCTGACCGACATCACGCTCCTCATCGACCGCTCCGGCTCCATGAGCGACATCCGCGCCGACATGAACGGCGGCATCGCCAGCTTCATCAAGGAACAGCAGGCCCAGCCCGGCGAGGCCAAGCTCACGCTGGTCCAGTTCGACACCGAATACGAGGTGGTCCACTCGGCCATCTCCATCAAGGACGCCCCGGAATACAGCCTCATGCCCCGCGGAAGCACCGCGCTGCTCGACTCTCTGGGCCGCTCCATCGCCGCCACCGGCGAACGCCTGGCGGCCATGCCTGAAGCAGACCGCCCTGGCCTGGTCGTCTTCATGGTGGTCACCGACGGCCAGGAGAACGCCAGCAAGGAGTTCAAGCGGGAGCAGATCAAGCAGATGATCGAGACCCAGACGAACCAGTTCAACTGGCAGTTCATCTACCTCTCCGCGGACCCGAACGCCTTCGCCGATGCCCAGTCCTACGGCTATGCAGCCGGCAAGACGGCCTTCTTCGACAAGTCCAATGTCGGTGAGACCATGAGCGTGGCCACCCACACCGTCACCAAGCTCCGCAAGATGAACTCGATCGGCGGCCAGTGCTGCTACTCCAGAGACTCCTTCAGTGAGGAGGAGCGGGCCAAGATGGCCAAGTAAGATCTGCCGGTTCGCTACCGGATGATCTGGGTTACGGGTGGCGTCCCTCCCCCAGCGAGAACGACAAAAGGGGCGCACATTTTCCACATAGAACGACTACCAATGAAAATTGAATCAGACCTACGGATCACCATCAGCGCGGCCAGCAAGGGCCAGAAGCTCGTCAAGGAAGAGGTGAGCTGGGATGTCCGCAACAAGCGCCGCCGGGAAGCCGTGAAGGCGCTGGCAGCGGCCAAGCCGGAGCTGGCCAAGGCGTTGAAGGAAGCCGCCAAGTTCCAGACGGTGATCGACAAGGCGAAGGCGGCCAAGAAGGCTTCTGATACCATCCTTCTGCGCCACGGGCTCTACAACTACACCTCCGGCACCAGCGGTGACCCGATCCGGTGCCAGGATACCTTCCGCGAGAAGGGCGGGATCTTGAAGGAAGTGATCAGACCATGGAGGCCGGAAGCCTGCATGGCGAGGCTCGCCGCCGCCAAGGACCAGAAAGCCTTCGACGCCATCCTCAAGGAATACGGCATCAACTGGAAGTAAGCCATGATCGAGATCGTCAACATCACCAGGCCAGACAGGCTTCAAAGGCTGATCCACAACTACGAGCTTCGGGTCAACGGGTTCGTTCTGGCCAAGTTCCTTCACAAGCCGGGAGACGGCATGGCGAAGTGCCTGCGGATTGCCGCGGCCACCTTCGAGGCCTTGGACCGTCTGGAAAAAGAATCCCGATTCCCCGATGAAAAAGACCAGGCTCCAGAGAAAGACCCCGATGAAGAGGGCGGCCTTCACGAAGAAGAGCTGCTCCAAGCTCAAGCGGCAGAGGTTGAAGCCGGTCTCGTCCAAAAGGAAGGGATGGCTGGCGGCCTACCGGGAGCTGAAGAAATCACTCGGACCATCACAGACTTGTGGCGCATGTCAGGCCGTGATCCGGATCGGCTCCAATGCTTCCTGGCATCATCCCAAGGGACGACGAACACTGGAAGCCTTGCTGACGATTATCCCGGTCTGCGAGATCCCATGCCACCGGTGGATTCATGCCCAGCCGTCCGAAGCGATGGCCCTGGGGCTACTTCATCCGGACTACCGGAAGAGCCCCGGTGCGTCCACGTGACCGGCCTGGAGTATTGGCCACACGAGGGCTATATGCCGGTGTTCTACCCCCAACACCCCTACAAGAACCGGGAACCGCTGGACTTCTGCTACTGCCCGACCTGCGGCAAGGGTCTCACCAAACCAGCCTCAGCGCACCACCATGGCGATGGCGAGGCAGAGCACGGCGGCGGAAACCAGCCGGCGGTCCTCGATGAAGAAGCTGACCGCTGCGAAGACGATCGCCACGATGGCGAGGATCAAAGGAATACTCATCCCCAACAGTAACATGAAAACCGCAACTGTCTGCATCGTAGATGCCTGCTTCAGGACCAGCCGGCAGCCAATCATCTTCAAATTCAGCGACCCTCCCACGGAGGAAGAGCTTGAGGTGGTCACCAGACTCCTGGAAATACAGGAAGGCCATCCGGTTCACATCCACGACATCAAGCGCCGGGAAGACCGGCCCTACCAGGCTGATGTCGTCTACTCGATCGAAACCGAATACTGAAATGAAAATCACCGACTACGAACTCTGCTCGATCGAAGCCGCCAAGGGTCTGCTCAAGGACGGTTGGCAGCCTTGGGGCTCGCCATTTGAAACCGCGCCTCCCGGCGGAGGAAGCTTCCCGGTCCAGGCCATGGTCAAATACGAGGAACCCGCCGCAAACCCGGCCTACACCGATGCCCCGGAGAGTGCCATCCGCGGCTGGTTCCTGGAAGGCAAGTTCATCCCTTACCAAGGCCCCGGCGAAGAGCTGGTCTACCACCCCATGCTATGAAAGGAATCATCCACCTCGGCCAACTGGACGGCCAATGGCGTGCCAGGCTCGACATCATGGAACCGATCTGCCGGTCCAGCCGCCAAGCCCGCCCGAGGACCCTGTGCATGTCCGAGGGAGCTACCAGGGCCGAATGCCTGCGGGCCATGGCGGAGAGCCTTGAGATCCTGGACAACCGCCTTGCGGAGAAACAACGACCATGAACTGGAACTTATCCACAGCGCTTTGTATCTGCCGGGATATCGAAGCCTTCTGCTCGGACTACGGCTGCCATGTAGCACTTACCGGCGGCTGCCTATACAAGGAAGGAGACCGGAAAGACCTCGACCTGCTCTTCTACCGTATCCGCCAGGTCCCGGAAATAAACGTGGAAGGGCTGGTCCGGCGGCTGGAGCAATACTTCAAGATGACCACCTGTGCCGGCGGCTTCGGCTTCTGCTACAAGCTCGACCTACCGGACGGCAGGAAGGTGGACCTCTTCTTCCCGGAGAGCCAGGGAGGCGACTACGACGTTCCGGCTGATGACCGGCAGGGCGACCGGCTTACCTACGAAAGGGACCTGCTGGCCGAGGAGCTGCTCGGCATGGTGATACAAGGGGTCCCACAGGGACCATATGGCACAGATCCTCACTAATACCCCGCATATCCTACCAAAGCCCTGCCGGTAACCCCGGTGGGGCTTTTTCTTTGGGGACCCAAGCTGGTTGGCAAAATACCAAGGGACCCGGCGGAACTACCAGATGGGACCCAAAGCCGGGTATCCAGTGCCAGAGCTAAGGCCAGGCACTACAGAGGCCTGGAGTGCCAAGACCAAACTAGAAAAGGGGACCCAAGCTGGCGTAACTGGTTGGTGGGTGTGTAGGTAGGCGGAGGCTTGGTATGCGTGTGTGTGTTTAAAAGTCCCCCTACCTCTCACCGCCCCGCTGCCGCGCCAACCCGGCACCCCAGCCGGTGGGGGGCCTTGCCGTTGGCGGGGGACCCTGGCAGCACTGGCCAGCCTCCGCCGGCTTTCAGCCAGCCGGGCAGGCCGGCATAGCTGCGACACGGCACACCGGCTGGTTGGGCTTCGCCTGAGCATGCCAAGCCCGGCGTGCGGTCAGGCTGATAGCGCCGAGCGTATCACGGCTGTCAAGCCTCTCTCTTTGTTCCACGTGGAACACCGTCGCACTGCCTGGCGTAACCTACTGGTGCTCAAGCTCCGGCTATCGCCTCCGCTTGGGTTTGCTGGCCAGCATGCGGTTGCATGGATGCTGGCTTTGGTTGTTAGACTTGCTTGCGATTTTGCCAATCTCTTTGGCAACAAGCCTGCCTACGCCATAACCACCAGCACCACCACGACCATGAACACCATCGACATCACCAAGCCCGCCACCGCTGCCAACATCCTGAGCATCAGCACGCTCAGCTCCACTGACAGCTATTCCACCCGCACCCACAAGGTCATCCTGGTGCGCACCGGCCCGCTCACCAAGGCCATCCTCACCACCGCGCTCAAGGCTCACTTCGGCATGTGCGACTTCACCTGGGGTGGCTTCAAGCTCACGGCCATGTCCCGCCACGCCGGCACCAACCGCGGCAAGCTGCACCTCACCGTCAAGGAAGACTTGATGAACTAAGCCTCTCACCATCAACCACCAACCATTCAATTCATCATGAACACTGCATCCGACACCACCACGATCTACAAGCACGCATTGGCTGGCCTTGCCACGCTGGTCACCGACAAGCGCCTCGAAGAGCTGCTTGCCACCATCACCAACATCGCCGAGGCCCGCAAGCTCACCCCTGTGGGCTTCTCCAATGGCTGGTATAGCCAGGCCCGTGATGGCTTCACACTCCTTGTCACTGACTCTACCGGAGAGGTGGATGAGGTCGAGGTCAGCCTCCGCCGCTGGCTTGGCGGCTGGGCTGGCTGCTGTGTCACCGATCATCGTGCTGCCGAGGCACGGCATTATGCCTGCATCAACGGTGAGTTCATCAACCTCTGATCATGGACTACCTCTCTGCCATCATAGCCTGGGCTGTCTTTCTCTTCCTGGTGTGGATTGCCCTGTGGTTTCTCTGCACCGCTATCACCGTAACCTTCTTTCCCTGCTCGTCCCTATGAACACATCCATCATCACTGCTGCCAAACTCACCTGGATCGCCACGCCTCTGGGCCTCGACATCACCATCGAGGGTGAACCGGAGCTTATACATGCTCCCTTCCCGCACGCCATCGAATACATCCAGGACACGGACATGCCTGCCTGTTCCCTCTGGGAGGCTGTGCATAAAGCCCTTGAAGAGCACGGCTACAAGCGGATCAGCTACTGGTATCGGCTCGACGAATGCAGGGTGAAGAAGGTCTTCCCGTTGCTCAACGACTGCGCCTCTGCCCGCTGCACCCGCTGGCGGCCTGTCGCCCACCGGCTTGAGCCTGCCGAGACCATGGCTTCGCTTGTCAAATTCAACGGCTACCGGTTCGGCCCGCCCGTCTTCACCACCATGGCTGCCTTCAGGCTCTTGGTCAGGGATGAGCGCCGCTATGCCAAGCTCTACCGCCGTCTGCGGGGACAAGCACTCACCGACTAGGCCATGAACCACATCGAACAACTCCAGCAGCTCATCAGCAGGCCTGAGCCCAAGCCCATTATCGATCTCGATACCTGGGAAGGCACCGGCGTGCCTGAGCCCAAGCTCTACCTGATGGCAAAGGTTACCTCGGGTGATGGCCTCACCGGCTACATAGTCGATGGCCGGTGGTGCCACTACGAGGAGGCCTGGTTCTACCGCCACAGCGCTGAACCCCGCTGCTGCTATATCGAAGACGGGCTCACCATCACCAAATAGATCATGCAACCCAACAACTGGCTCTGGCGCTCCTTGAAGCGAACACCATCCGGCTTCATCGAGCATGGCCGGCACTATGGTGCTGCCTTCATCACCATCACCCACCTCCACCCTGATAAAAAGCAGAACATCTACGATGAAGTTCCTGAAAGAGCGGGCAAGCCGCGCCTCGTGCTGACCGAGCACCGCTTTGCCAGATTCCTTTCCATCCTCAAGCTCAAGCCAACCGAGTAAACCTGACTCTCTTTCCACGTAGCAAAACAAAGCAAACCTATGCAAACCACCGTCACACTCGCCTCGCTCCTCGAAGCCGACCCCAACCTCGCCGTGGTCATCCGCTCCGAGGAGAAGGGCCTTCGCCCACCACCCACCGAGAACTACCACGAACCCCATGTCGGCGGAGATCACCGGCTCACCCTCACCTACTTCGGCGGCCATCAGATCTTCATCCACATGATCAACGGCACGCCAATCGCAGTCAAAACCAGCAACGGTCACACCTGGGTCAGGGTCGGCGAGTTCTACCCCACCTGGCACCGCATCTGAACCTGTCATTCCAACCACCATCTATATGCAACCTATACTGACTGAGCAAGTTACGCAAGCCTTTAAGCTGCTTGGCATCGACATTAAAGCCGTGGATTTCAGTCCGCGGACCATCGAGATCCTCAACCTCGGCCAATACCGCAGCCACGAGCA
This sequence comes from Geoglossum glabrum, assembly GCA_021527465.2. Lineage (NCBI taxonomy): Eukaryota > Fungi > Ascomycota > Geoglossomycetes > Geoglossales > Geoglossaceae > Geoglossum > Geoglossum glabrum. The sequence continues at coordinate 51,491 of JAJDFE020000128.1, forward strand.
GCGCAACCACTTCAACGCCTACATCGGCCGTTGGCGTGATCACCGCCTGCCTGGCGGGCTCTACTGTGCCCAGCTTGGCAACCACCATCCGGTCAGCCCGATGAAATGCGACCACTGTGGACGTGAACACGACCGCAAGGCGAGCATCCTGGAGTTCGAGAACGACTCCAAAAGCCAGACCTGGATCAAGATCGGCATCATCAAACTGGCCGCCGAGATCCTCAAGCACCCGCAGGGCAACGTCCAGCTCTGGTGCCACTGCTCGCCGATGGCCTGCCACGGCGATGTCATCGTCGACAAGCTCATCGAACACTTCCCGCACCTGGAACGGATATGAAGGGCGATTACAACAAAGCCACGGCCAACCGGGCTCCCAGATCTTTGGAAGAGATCCGGAACACCGCACCGCGCAAGAAAGGCGAAACCCAAGCCACCAAGCACCGCACCCTCGGTAGCTGCATCAGCGAAGAAGAGCTGGAAAAAGCAAGGGCAGCAGCCGCCGCCTTCCTGCCACCACCATCAATAAGAATTACCAAGCCTACCGAAGTCGGGAAAGCATGGACGAGATTCACCAGAACCAACGAGCTGGGCACCACCAACCTCAAAACCGCATTCAACGCCGGCTGGCACGCCGCACAACAATCCCAAAATCAATGAAACTGACCACCACTGCTACCCTTGGCCTCAACACCAAAACCCTGGAGACCGCCTGGAGCAAAGGCGTGCCCCACACCGACAACATCCGCCGCTGGCTGGACCACTACCGGATCAGTTTCACCTTCATCGGTGACAGCGAGCCCTGCTTCCTGATTCCCCACCTCCACCTGCTTTTGCTCATGGATAGCTCCAGGAGCCTCTACAAGGCGGTCTGCTCTATTTCTGGCACCCAGTGCCACATTGATAGCTACAACGTCCTGGCGTCGCTCCTGGAGGCCTCGGCGGCCAAGTCAGCCGCCAAGCAGGCCAAGCTGAACCTGAAATCAACCCTACTCACCGAATTCCCGTGAAAACCAACTACGGCACCGAAGAATACCCGGTCTACCTGGACGGCTCAGACCCCGAGCTGAAAGAAAGCCTCTTTCCACCGGAACCGGAAGACAAGGAGGCCTGGTTAAAACGCCACGGCCTTCCCTATTTCGACTACACCACCAACGAATACGTTTTCCCGTGAACTTCACCTCCTCCAACATCAGGCTCATCACGCTGCTGTGCGTGGTGGGCTGGGTCGGCCTCTACTGGATTCTCCGTGGACTCGGCCTGATCGCCGTCATCGTGCTCGGCACTCCGGTGTCACCAGGCCAGCAGCTCCTGCTGGGTGCCGCCCTCCTCTTCACCATTCTGGCCACGCTCATCTGCGGCTGGATCATCGCCAGGCAGCCATGAATGGACTTTGGATAAACCAGGCATACCGGAGAAACTACCAGCAGCCACAGCAGGCAAGAGCCTCAAGCCCGCCTCCGGCGGGCGCTGGGTTGTCTTCCGTTCAATCTACTACTGGCATGACCACCACCGAGATCCAAAAGCTCGCCGAGCTGATCCATTGGAATCCGAAGGCCTGGCAATCGGTCCGCCAATGCCTGGGCACCACCAGCACCATCGACCAGATCCAGGAGCTGACCGACGACAAGCTGTTGATCTACTGCACCGACCCGAAGCAGGACAAGCACCGCCTGCTCCTGGACCTGAACACCTGCGCCATCGACAAGGCGTGAAAACCCTCCACCTGCTCATCCTGTTCGGCGTGCTGGCGTTCGCCGCGGGATGGCTCTCCCATCAAATCATCACTGACTGCTACAATGAACGACCTGCTCATCATCGAAAATGAAGAAGAATTCGACATCGAAGCCGAGCTGCCCCACCTCGTCGGCAAAGCCCCCGAAACCGGCTTCCAAAAAGCCAAACGACTCGCTTACGAAGCCGGGCTTCTCGGAGAAGATCCTGGCGAGCGAAGTAATGGAATTGCTCGGCTCGAAGCCTGGTTCCAGAAAAGCGCCGGCCCTCTGCTCGAAAAGCTCCGCGAAGAGTGGAACGAACGGGACAAGGCCCAGGACGCGCTCGACATCGAGAACTACTACGAAAGCCGTGCCACCCGCTTCCGCTTCAACCGGCAGATCGGACACGCCCGCCGAGCGGCACATGATCATGGTATCGGGCTCTATACCTGGTCTTGGCAAGGAAAGACCTATCGTAGTTGGCTGGGGAACGAACCCCTCGCGACTCCTCGCCAAATTGCCGCCAAACTACTCGCCAAATACCCCGGTATCGAACTCACAATCATTCACAGCGGATGGTCCAATTCCCAGTCTGGAGGCGCTTCTATCATTGGTGGCATCGTGGTGCCCACCTACCAGGTTCATCTCTCTGAAAAGCTCCCGAACTGCAACCTCACGGCAGAGAGACTTTATCTTGACCATGGCCGTAAGCTTGACATGGAAGATGCCATGCGGGCTGAACGAGACCTGCTTGGTGGAAGCCTGGACAGAGAATCCTATGCCGACTTTATCGCCCGACTCTGCCGTGAAGCTCCTGTTGACCCCGACTGGTCCGACTATCAAGCCGGCCGCTGGGAAGAGCTGAGCGAGGACGGCATGGCATTCCTTCCCTTCGAGATCGATGATACCCGTGATGATCCCAATGTCGCCATGGTCCTTGGTATGCTCAATGGCCATGATCCTCTGGTCACCACGGCGCGCGATGTCAATACCGGCAACCGGATCTGGGACGAGGACCTCAGCTTTGATCTGCTCAGCGCCGGATCTGATATGGACAACGGGCGAGACATCGCCCTGTTGCTCGGACTCTCCAGCCACCAGATCGAGTATGCCTTCACCGAAGTCGGCGACCAGGCAACGGTTGGAGAGTTTTTCGCCGCGGTTCCAAAGAAGGAAGCTTCGGCACGCAAGGTGGCCGCGCTGCTAGAGCAGGCCGAATCCATCGACTTCTAACCACCATGGACATCAAGGCCAAACTTGCCCAGATCGACAAAAATCGGGCCGAAATGGAACCGGCATTCCAAGGCTACAAAACCTGGAAAAAAGAATACGCCGAATGCTTCGCACTACCAGTGGTAGACGAAAGCCTGGTGGAAGACGCCTACCTGGCCGGCTTCCTCCTGGGCAAACAAGTAGCCATGGCAGACCCAACCGAAGAAAGCGAATGATCACCGGCTTCCGGCATTTCGCACCTGAGTTACCTCAAGCGGGCTAACGCCCGCCGGGGTTGTTATTTTGGGAGGAGTAAGTCGGTCGATCGCCTCCTCGCCAGCAACAAACAAGCAAAACGATAGAAACCACACCAAATGAAAACACCGTTCAACAGCATCCTGTTCGCAGCACTCGCCACCTCGCTCGCCACCGCGGGCGGTAGCACCACCACCGACAAGCCCGAAGACAAGAAGGAAGACACCCCGCCCCCGCCCGCCGCCAAGCGCAGCATCAAGGACCTAAAGCCGAGTGAGGTCGTCATTGCCCTGATGGACGCCCGTAGCCTCCAGACCGCGGCTGCCTGCCGCAAGGACATCAAGAAAGCGCTCGCAGGACGCTCCGCCTTCTGCTTCAGCCTCGGCAAGCCGGCGCTCGCCTCGAAGCTAAAGCAACTCGACACCCAAATCCTGCACGAGGACATGATCGTCATCGGCTACAGCGTGCCCACCAACGTGGCGCTGCGTGTCGGCAAGGCGATCGAAATCCCGATCGGCCAGGAGATCCAGCGCGGTTCGGCTTCCGAGGCCAACCTGCTCGATGACACGGGCATGGAAAACCTGGTGAAGGCGCTCAACTCCACCGGCAACATCACCCTGCGCGCCTACCAGGTGAGCCGGGTCAGCCCATTCCCGGAAGCACCCGAAGGCGAAACCACCGAAGAAGAAGAAGCCGAAGAGGTCGTGCTCTGATTTCATGGGGAGCCGGGTCGCCACGACAGATCCAAGGCGGCCCGGCTATGAATCACTCTGGCCTACTACAAGGCCAACCACGGTCGCTCGGGGAGGGGCGGCCGTGGCACTCTTTCCACACAGTGGATACTTGGCCGGGCGCGGCCGTTAAACTACGCACCAGCCGGAGGGCGAAAGCTCTCCGGCAACTTTCAGGACAACCAGCAGTGGTCCGATGATGATGAACCCCGCCTTGCCAGCCAGACGGCAGGGCGGGGTTTTCTCATGAAAGTGTTGCAATACTGGCTAGACAACTCCAAGCTGTGGCATGGGAAAAGTCAGCCATGAAAGAGTCCTTGAACTTTTCACTTACGAGCCGGACACCGGCAAGCTCATCAATAGGATCAAGCGATCCCGGAAAATAGTAGCCGGCACAGAAGCAGGCTGCCTAGACTCACATCGGTATGCGGTGATCCGAATCGACAAGCGGCAATACTACCTACACCGGATCATCTGGTTCTGGCTGCATGGAACCTGGCCGCTTCAAATCGACCACCGGGACGGCAACAAAAAGAACAACCGCAAAGACAATTTGCGCGAGTCAACCCGCTGCCAAAACCAACACAACACCCAGACCCCAAAGAACAACACTTCAGGCGTAAAGGGCGTCTGCTGGGACAAAAGAAGATCCATGTGGATGGCTAGCCTGTGCCACCAAAACAAACGAATTTTCGCTGGATACTTCAAAGAAGTCAACCAGGCCGCAGAAGCCATCCAAGCCAAACGCCAAGAACTTCACGGCCAATTTGCCAACCACGGATAACCTACAAAACAATGCGCCTTCACCAACTCCTGGCTGTTGAAACCAGCCGCTCCACGCAGACCACCAAGCTGCGCCAGGACCTCACCAAAACATTCACCGACAAGAGGCACCTCTTCGAAAAGAAGGTGGTGACCTTCACCCCGGCAGGCGAAGGCCAGGCTGCTGTCACGGAACAGCAGTCCGAGATCCAATCCACCGTGCCCAAGGAGCTGCTGTGGATCGGCACCCACATCGCCGAGTCCCTGGACCTGGAGTTCCAGATCAACGAGACCAACACGCGCGCCGTGGCCGACATCGTTCTCCCTGATGGGCAGATCCTGGTGGCGGAAGTGCCCTCTACCGAGCTGCTCGAACTCCAGAAGCGTCTCACCGAGCTGAAGGAATTCGCCAGCGCCATGCCGACCCTGGACCCGGCAAAAGGATTCGCCGAAGACGGACAGGCAGGCACCGGCATCTACCAGGCACGCCCGGTGCGCAAGAACCGCACGGCGAAGATCCAGGAACCGCTGGTCCTTGCTCCCGCAACCGACAAGCATCCGGCACAGGTCACGATGATCACCACCGACAAGGTGACCGGCCTCATCGAGGAGCAAGAGTGGTCGGGGCTCATCACCCCGGCGCGAAAAAGCCAGATCCTCGACCGGATCGAAGTGCTCTCCCGGGCGGTGCGCTCGGCACGGGCCAAGGCGAATGAGGCCGAGGTGGACACCACCAAGAAAATCGGCGGCAACGTCGTGGATTTCATTTTCGGTTGATCCAACGGAGAGGTCGTTTAGCGGATAGGACAGGGGACCGGCCCCGTGCGCAGGTTCGAATCCTGCCCTCTCCAATCACTTTCGGGTAGCCGGGGAACCGGCAATTCGAGGCTCAGGCTGAAGCTTAGAAATCAGGCTCACTGAAATCAGGCTATCATACCCGAGGCTCATACCTAAAAACGGAACCAACAAAGGCAAGGTCTGCCACAACCCTGTGTCGCCGGTTCAAATCCGGTCTCCGACGCCATGAGGGCTCGGCTACGGTGTCCATCGTAGGCTTCTCAAGTCTATACGCGGACTCGGTCGAGCCCTCTTCCACGTCGGAGTAGCTCAGCGGTAGAGCAAGGGCTTCAGGCAACAAAGGACCGGTCGCCGATGGACGTTCCACAACCAAGACGTAGCTCAACGGTAGAGCGCCTCATTTGTAATGAGGATGTTGAAGGTTCAAATCCTTCCATCTGAACTTGGCCGTCGGTGGCAGGCTAGTCACCGGCGGCTCTTTCTTTCCCAACCATGAAATCTTCAGGAAAAAAGCCCACCACCGAGGAAGCCAAAAAGCCCAAACGCTACGACCACACGCTCGGTGCCAAGGCGAAGCGGAGCCGCCAGAACCAGCGAACCTTCCAGAACGTGCAACGCCGCCGCCGCAAGCATGACCGGGCCCACGGCTACGACGAAGGCACCACCAACAGCCACAGCCGCCGCTGGGTGCTACAACCAACCGCAAAGTGATGAAAACCGAACGCAAATACCGCAAGGGTCTGACCAAGGACCACTGGATGTGCCGCATCCAGAAGTGGGCGTTCAACATCGACGCGCCAAGCTTCTACACCGGCTACTGCCCCTTCTTCTGGATGACCTGGCTGGCAGTGCTCTCCGCTCCAGTGATCGCTGCGGCCAAGCTCATCGGCTACGTGCTCGGCCTTGGATTTGGCCAGCTCAGCAACCACGTCTCTCACGAAGAAGAAGTGAAGCCACCAAAGCCGAAACCTCAAAAAGTCTACCGGCCGAAAAAGCCAAGCGATAGGATCTTGGCGGACATGCTGAAACAATGCCGCCTCGCCGAGGAACACGAAATGATCAGCGCCGAATATAGCTGGTATCAAAAGCTCTATTACTGGTTCGACTTCGAGGACGTGGGAAACCACAAGAACCTCAGACGCCTGGCTGCTTGGTTCGAAGCCAACGCCGACTGGGAAAAGGAAGCCAAAGAAGCCGAAGTCAGGCTCCAGAAGTGGCGTGATGAGCAAAAGGCAAAGCGCCTTGCCGCGGCAGAGCGTAACGAGCGGCTCAAAAAGTTCGCCTGCAAGGCCTCCATCGCCGGAAGGTTCATCGCGAGACTACTGTTGATCCCTGCCGCCTACATCGCCCTATGGGCCGCCTGGAGTGCGGGCAAATGGATGGTCCTGCATTGGCTGAACATACTGGGCTTCATCGGCCTCACCATCACCATCCTCGGAATCGGATTCGCCGTGCGATACTACTTGGAGAAGCTAGGCACAAAGCTCAAAGAGTCCGACCTGTCCAAGATGAGTGACGCTGCATCGGCCACGGGCAACATCTTCGTCAAGATCTGGAACGGCATAGTCTGGTGCGGATACACACTGACTGAAGGCATCGTGAACCTAGTCGCCTTCCTCGCCACCACGGTAAAGCTCACCTACAAGGCCGAGTGCCCGATGATCATCTGGGGCGACGAGACCACCCCGATCGAAAAGAACTCCAAAGAATCTGTGCAATAAGAGCCGCGCCAGCGCGTTCGGTGAAGGCTCTGCCAACTGCATGAGGGTGATCTGCGCATCCATAGAACCGCAGGGACTTGACCTCGTCCTTAAACAAACCGCTCTGGCTGGCGTCCAAGTAAGACCAGTTACACGTAAGGTCCGGAACCCCTTCTGCCGAGGCATGCTAAAGTGAAGGGAAATTTTAGCCACATGCGGCCACTACGTGTGCAAGCCTGGCAAAACCGGCAGCATCACCGGAACCACGATGAAGGGCATAGTCAGCCATAAGACAAGGGATCGGCAGTTCCTGATAAAAAGCCCGTCGATTGCAGGAGTGCACGGCACTAGACGTAGCAACCTGATAAGCGGCCAGCCACTGAACAACGGTTGGTGGTGCCGGGCTCACCAATAGCCTACCAGCGTGCCGCAGGCTCATAACGGCAACCACCGGGGGCGAAAGCTCCCGGTAACCTTTCCGCTCCGGACCTTGAAACCGGAGCCTGCCAAAAACCACAAAGGGGCTTCGCCCCTGCGGGTTGTCCATTGAAACGGGACAGTGTCCCAACCAACCAGAAACACCAAGCAAACGCATGAGTAAGAATCTCAGCCTTACCCTTGTGGCTCTTCACGGTGCCGTCGCCGCGCAGTTCGCGGCTGCCGGTCACTGGGTCGAAGGCAGCCACATCACCAAGCAGGAGAAGAACCGCGGCCACGTGGTGAACTTCGTGCCTTCGCCGGACGGCCCGTATCTGCGCCTGTCCTCGCGCGATGTGGACCTTCCCAACTCGGGTGACACCGTGCGGAAGTTCACGATCTCCGTCGGCGTGCCGACCGGTCCCAATCTCCGGCGTCCCGTGATGCTGGAGAACCTCGGCAGCGACCGCGACACGGTCATTGCCGCCATTGTCGAAGCGGTCGGCAACGTCGAGGGCAGCACCTCCGACGATGTGAAGATCATCCTCGCCGACGGCAAGCCGCCCGGCACTCCGCCCGAAAACGCCTGATCCGACCAGGCAACTGAACAGAGGTCTAAGATGACCGGCCGGAGGGAGCCAAGTGCCCTCCGGTTTTTTCAAACCACAACCACCAAGACCAAGATGTATACCATCTCCTTCTTCGGCACCCGCTACCAGGGCACCGGAACCATCGGGCAGATCTGCCGCGACAACAACCTCGATGTCGGCCAGCAGGACCCCTACGTCAACAACCAGCCCGTGAGCCTCGATACCACCCCTGCGTGCGGCTCCACGGTGACCTTCCGCCCCAAGAGTGCGGGCAAGGCCAATGCTTGAGAACCTGAAGGCCCTCAAGGCCAAGAACAGCGGCAAGCGCCGCGGCCGTTGAAATACGGCCAGCCGGGAGCACACCCTCCCGGCCCATCACTTTCCATTAAAACCGGGCGGACCGGGGACTCGAAAGCAGACCTGAAGGGCACAGCGAACCGCTTGGACCATAAAGCACCGGCAGTAGATTGGTCCCTTGAAAAAGGACCGGATGAAAACGGAGCCAGCAACACCGCTTATTACCTGCTTACCCTTCTTGCTCATGTGATTGTTTCCGGAAGGCAAAGGAGCGCAGACCATGCCGGGATGACCCAACCGATGGATATGATAACCGAAAACCGGCCATCAAGGGGCCGGCTAATGTAAGCGAAATATCCATCCAACAAAGGCCAAGCCTTGCATGCGAATCAAACCCGAGCCGACCGGTTTCTCTCTGTAATCCGCCCGACCTCTTTCCATAAAGTCCATGAGTGTTGCCACCATCATCATGCCGAACCGCTCCGGTTCCGAGCAGCAGATCTTCCAGCTCGACCTGGAGACGCTCCGCCCCGGCTGCCTGCCCACTGAACTTGCCGGCCCCTTCAAATACCGGTTCGAGTTCGACACCGGGGCGGGGCCGGTCGAATACGAGGCACAGCTCTTAATCGGCACGGACACCATACACGCTTCCTTCGAGGAGTATCCGGTCATGGCATTGATCCTGGACGACTGGACCACCCAGGGGCAGTTGATCCGCATCGGTGACACCAACAAAGGCCCGAAAGGCAACCTCACCGCCATGAAGCTCAAGGCGAGCCTCTTCGGCAAGAGCCACATCTGGCTCACCATCCAGAACGGCAGCGTCATGGGCGGCCTGCACAACGTAAAGGACAGAAGCACCTGGTCGCTGCCCTTCTACAACTTCTACCACAACGGCGAGGTCTGCATGGGTGGCGTGAAGCTCGGCAACCTTGAGCCGCTCCAGGCCCTGAACTACTTCCTCGCGGCAATCACCACGCCGCACAACACCTACGAGACGATGGCGCGCGAGCCATTCAAACCGAACCGTGATCTGACCCAAATGGTCGCCGCCATCGTCCCGCAGCCAAGGCCCTTCGACTACCCGCTGTCGCCGAAACTCTTCTCCGGCAAAACCATCGCCACCTTGATCCCATGAATTTCGGAAAAGCATTCGCACTGTCACTCCTCGTAGCGCTTGTCACATCCGGATGGTGGGCTATCGGAACCGGAACACTACCTATAACACCAGGAACACCCGGATCGGAAAACAACGGCCTAGTATACGTGCCCACGGCGATAACAAGCTTTGTGCTCCTGGTTGTCTTGATCGCACTCATAACCCCTGACCTGGAAAAGTAATGAGCCTGCTCGCAGTTCCATTGGTCGAGGGCAGCCATGATCCCCGGCTTGACGGCTTCCTCTACGGCTTGCGGCAGGAAATTGCCAACAACAAGGTGCCGGCCATTGCCCACATCAACAGGACCATTGCGCCGGTCACGCCATCCTGGAAGAACCGGCCCTCAGAACTGCCACCGGTGGTTGATGAAACACCGAAGGCCCTGTCTGTGTTCGACATGATTTAAACCATGAAAAGCTACAACAACATCATGCTCATCGGCTGCGGCGGAGTAGGATCAATTTTAAGCCTCTTCCTCGGCAACGTCTGCCAGAACCTCCACATCGTGGACCCTGACATCTACGAGCCGCACAACATCGACCGCCAGCCGCTCGCCAAGGGCAAGCTCGGCATGCCCAAGGTGGAATGCCTGGCGATCGCCAGCGCGCCGATGACCTCGGCCAAGGTCCACACCCACTGCAAGTGGTTCGATGAAAAGACCAGGGAAGAGCTGATGAAAGCATGCGCCCCGGATCTCATCGCCGTCGCCGTGGACAACGACAAGGCACGGGAATGCATCCACCCCTTGCGCGAGACCCACACCATCCTGTGGGCCGCCAACGAGCTGTGGATGCCCCAGGCCGGCATCAGCTACCCGGACGAACCCTGGGACATGTGGAAGGCCTTCCAGCCTGCCGATGACGGCACCGGGGCCAATCCGGTGGCTTGTGGCCGCCAGACCATCCACGCCAACGCCTGTGCCGCCGCCATGGCAGCACAGATCCTGATGTTCGACATCGTCGATACGGATGACCGGGCCAAGCTCCCGATCTTCGTCGCCAAGAACAGCGGCACCCCGCTCTACACCATGAACCGCTCCGAAGTATGACGGACGACATCGAAACACTCGCCGAAGGAAAGGCAGCCGTGGCCGAGCCGGAAAAACCCGCCATAGAGCCGCAGACCTTCATGCAGATCTCGCTGGCCAGCGGCCAACCCAACTTCCAGAAGCCCGGCGAGCTGGTGGACAATCGGATGCAGGCGCTGCTATTCGTCCACGCGGCCGGCGTAATCGGCGGCATGCTGGGCATCACCAGCAAGTCCATGCTGGAAGAGGGTAAAAATCTCGCCAAACAGAAGCCATGCCCGGTCACCCGGAATTCAAAGTCCGTGCGGATCGCGAACTGCTACTACCCCTTCGCCCTCCAGACACCCTTCAACTCCGGGATACCGATCATCACCTACCGTGATCAAAAGGCGAAGATCGACATTCACTTCCTGATCTACCCGGATGGCGGGGACCGTATCCGCAAGGTTACCCAGATGGCGGCCGAGATCGCGCCGGCGGGAATCGCCTTCGGCCCTTGCTCGCTGGAGCAATGTGTCACCGACTACTTCGACCTCTACTACCTCTTCCAGCGCCGGATCGGACTGAACACCACGGTGGCGGTATGCAGGACAGGATCTCCCGCCTTCCAAAGCCTGCACGACGCCGGAAGCCATCCGCCCACCACGAGTTCGCGGACCATCTACTGTCAGAACCCATCTCCGATAGTGGACTTTCCGGACATCAAGGAAATCCTCACCACGCCGCTGGTGCTCTCCATCGTTGAACCTGTAATCGAGAAGCAATGAGCCAGAACCAACAGCTCGCCGTCGTCCAACCGCCACCGAAGCCGAAGCTCTACAAGTCCGGTGACAAGCTGTTCCGGCCCGTCAACACCGCCTTCGGCTCAACGCTGGTCGAGTTCGACCCGGCCAGCCAGTATGACATCAAGGGGTGGCCGTTCCACACCATGGTGATCACGAACCTGCCGCTGCTGCCATACGGCCTGTTCCGGCAGGTGGTGGCCTGGCAGCGCGCCGTCGCCAAGGAATTCACCTGCGAAAGCTCCACCTCGCTCTTCCTGATCGATGACGAGGAGAATCCCGGGGAGAAGAAGTGGGTCGCCGACTGCTTCCACCAACGGGCGAACAAGAACACCATGACGGTGGACATCAGCTACACCCAGCCGCAGCAAGGCGACACCCATGACGGCTGGATGTGGGAGCAGAACAAGGAAATCTTCGACCGCTACGCCGAACTGTCGGACGTGCATTGCACCATCCACAACCACGTCAACTCCGGCGCAGGCCAGTCCGGCCGTGATGCCAACGATGAAAAGGGCCTGCCCGGCTGGCACGTGACCATCGGCAACCTCAACCAGGACAAGCTCTCCTTCCATGCCCGCCTCTCGGTGATGGTTGAAGGCAAGCACCAGTTCCTGCCGCTGAGGATCAGCGATGTCATCGACATCCCGCAGCCGCCGGGCCCGGTCAAGCCGGAGACCTTCACCGAGCTGGAGAACGCCTGGCTGACCTTCGACAGCGAAGACGACACCTACCCCGAGGAATGGAAGGGGCGCTTCACCGAAAAAAAATGGACAAACCACGCAAACCCAAGTCAGGGAAACGGGGGAAGTCCAAGCACGGCAAGCGGAGCAAGCAACGCCGGTGAAACCCTTGAGGACTTCATCACAAAGAACATTGACGACCTCACCACCTGGCCCTGGGGATTCCTCGGGCTCATGGATTGCAGCGATCGCAAGGCTTTCAAGAAAGACCTTGGAGATGCTTCGATCTTGCAGATGCACTCGGCCCTGGCGGTGATCCGCTGGATGGGCACCGGCAAGGTGATGGAAGATCTTTACCAAGAGCTTCGCCGCAGGAAAAGTCTCCCGGAAGACCCGCTGCCTGAAGTGGCGGAAACCAACACCGAAAATGCAACCTGAATCATTCACCATCCAGAGCACCAAGCCCTTCGCCAACAAGCCGGAGTTCCTGAACTTCACGGCCCAGAGCCCCACCCGCGGGCAGTTCGACGGCATCGTCTGGGAACAAGCCCTGCACGGCTATTTCCACCCGGGAGCACAACTCACCGTCCAGGTGGGTGCCACCAAGAACGACGGAGCCTGCTTCGTTGAATACAAGGGCAAGACGAGGCTCGAACTCAGCAAGGGTGCCCAGATCGCGCCAGGATCAACGCCAGCGCCCCAGCAGGCCGCCCCGGCTCCCGTCTATCACCAGCCGGCCCCGGCGGCTCCTGCGCCCGTTTACGCGGCACCAGCGCCAACCGTGGTTTACCAGCAGCCCGGCCAGCATACCGGCGAGGAAATCATGGAGCGATGTGCCTACCTTGCGCGCATCTATTCGGATGCCCTTCAACGCAATGGCTTCGACCGCGCCACCGCTGACAACGCCGCGGCCAATGTCGCCCCGAATACGCCGCCAAGCTGGTGGTTCGGTGATAATAAGTGGTGCTAGTTTAGCATCTGTGTGCTAGCCTCAAAAGCATGCACATAGAACTCCTTGAAGAACTACTCGCTCTGGAACCGGCAACTGGAATCCTAAACTGGAAAACCAGAGCGGGACACCACTTCAAAAACAGTCAATCGGCAAACGCCTGGAATACCAAATATTCAGGAAAACAAGCCGGATACAAAAGACCCGACGGCTACATTTCAGTAGCGATCTTTGGAAAAAGACAGCTCGCCCATAGAATCATTTGGGCACTAGAAAATCGAGAATGGCCAAGCCAGGACCTCGACCACAAAGATCAAAACCGGTCAAACAATCAGATTCTGAATCTCCGCCTGACCACCAAAGCCCTCAATGCGAGGAACACCGGGAAAAACAAAAACAACACCTCCGGATTCAAAAATGTAAGCTGGGCCAAAAAACCTAAAAAATGGCGAGCCGACATAAAAGTGAATAGAAAACCAATTTTCCTGGGCTTCTTCGACTCTGCCGAAGCGGCGGCAGAAGCAGCCAAGCAAGCACGAACCATCCACCACGGAGAATTCGCAGCATGCTAAACAATCACCGGAAGAAAGCGGAGCCTAAGCCAGTCCTAGGTCACGGCAATACAGCCAAGCATTCTTGCCTCTGACCCCTACTCTTGGCCGATCTTGCGGGGTAAAACGTAGAACGGTCACGCCTAGGTCCCGGCATTAAACCCGACCAACCAGCCCCGGGGGAAACCTCGGGGCAACTTTCCAACTCTCTGCCATTCAGCCGGACAAAGTCTGGGACAACTAATGGCTTTGACAACGCCGAGCCCAGCTAAGGGCATAAGGCAATCCGCCGGGGGCGATCGACCCTGGCGATAGGCCTAACAATGGTCGGCCGTTTTGATTGTGGGTTCTATTTCGTAAAAACTGAACACTCCTCGCCGACGGAGATAAGCAGTCGGAGCTTTTCAATACCAGGCAAGAAGCTGCTCCCTGGCGATACGCCGGATTCCTTGATGACCGGCAAGTCCTCCCGGGGCAAAGTCCCAAAGCTTCCACGCCGCACGGCAAGCGGTGCCTGGTTCCCTCTTACTTTCCACACAGAAAATGGACAAGCAATCCGCCCAGATCATCAGCGGCACACCGGAAACCGTTGCCAAGCTCCTGAAGGGTAAGACCACCGAAGAGGCGGCCATTGCCGTGATGGAAGCTTTCCGGAAGATCCCGGGACCTGGACTCCAGATGGGCCAGCAGCTTGCCAAACTGGTGAACAGCCGGTTCCTGGAGGTCAACAACGGCATCTTCGTGGGCCGCCCCGGCGCTGACATCAATACCGACCATGCCGAAGAAATCCTGGATAATGCCATCCGGTTCTTCTCTTCCACGGAAAGCATCAGCGGCATGGGCCGGTGGATCTTGGGCAACATCGCCGACATCCTGGTGCTCTACTGGGGCTACGACATCGGCGACCTGATGACCGGCACCGAACTGGCTTACAACACCATCCAGACCTCGATGGCGACCTTCCGCTTCTTCCGCCAGAAGCGCTACCCGATGCCCTTCTCCCACCACAAGGCCATCTGCTACGCCGCGGATCTGTCGGACAGGACCAAGCACGAGATCGCCGCCTATGCGAGCGAGCACGGGCTGCCGCTCACCAAGGTCACCGGCATCATCAAGCTGGCCCAGAAGCAGACCAGGGCCCTAGGAGGCAACCAGATCGGCACCAACGAAGAAGGCGACCCCGTCTACATGCCGCCGGTCGGAATGTCCTCGCCGGAAGATTTCCATGCAGAACTCAAACAACACCCCGAACCACCCGAGCCAAGCCCAACACGATGGCTTGTTGTCCTTGGAGAGCATCTCCGCATTGTGGACGAAAAGCCTGATGGCGCTGAACTGGAAGAAGCTGACTTCTGCTTCGAAATCGGGGCTGACATCCGCTGCAAGCCCCAACCTGAGCAAGGAGGAGCAGGACCAGTTAAGGTCACTGCTGGCCAGGTTCTGCCACCAGCAGGAACTGTTGGTGCAGGCATTACTCCCGGAGACATTCAGTGGTGATTCCGCCACCCGCCAGTTCATCGAGAAGAATATCGGCACCTTCATGACAATGTTCGCCGCCGCCGGGGCCCAGAAGATCGACCTGATCGAACTCATGCTTGCCCACACCGACCTGATCGCTCAA